>CM073779.1:30664748-30824129 GCA_037158775.1 Hetaerina titia
TCATTTCAGCTAGAATTTAATCAGGAGCAGACAAAGCACAGGAAGCTGAAATATCTGCAAGGTGCGGAGCTGTCAGAAACATGGTTGTATGCCATACGCACTGGAAGTGGGGGGATTCCACACAGGTGTGGCCGTCATAGGTCCTCGCACTTGTACACAGGGAACAAACTGCGTTTAACACCAAATGGTGGGGATAGTAAAATGTTTCACAAGGTACTATACGCAAGAGCAAGGTATAAAATCTTCATGATTGTTACCTTGCGCTTGCTCAATAGTGGCTGGTTTATTACCAAGTTATTTAAAAAATAAACACTTCTAAATGGGGTTACCTGCAATCAGGTCACTTCCGATGGTAGTCTAAAATTTAGCTGATTGTCATTCTACTTCACAAGATTCTCATCTTTATTCTGAAAATCTCATTTTTCATTTCAGCTAGAATTTAATCAGGAGCAGACGAAGCACACGAAGCTGAAATATCTGCAAGGTGCTGAGAAGTGAGAAACGCAGTTGGATGCCATAGGCACTGGACCTGGGAAGTTTCCTCACAGGTGTGGCCGTCATAGGTCCTCGCACTTGTACACAGGGAACAAACTGCGTTTAACACCAAATGTTGGGGATAGTAAAATGTTTCACAAGGTACTATACGCAAGAGCAAGGTATAAAATCTTCATGATTGTTACCTTCCGCTTGCTCAATAGTGGCTGGCTTATTACCAAGTTATTTAAAAAATAAACACTTCTAAATGGGGTACCTGCAATCAGGTCACTTCCGAAGGTAGTCTAAAATTTAGCTGATTGTCATTCTACTTCACAAGATTCTCATCTTTATTCTGAAAATCTCATTTTTCATTTCAGCTAGAATTTAATCAGGAGCAGACAAAGCACAGGAAGCTGAAAAATCTGCAAGGTGCGGAGCTGTCAGAAACATGGTTGGATGCCATATGCACTGGAAGTGGGAAGATTCCACACAGGTGTGGCCGTCATAGGTCCTCGCACTTGTACACAGGGAATCAACTGCGTTTAACACCAAATGGTGGGGATAGTAAAATGTTTCACAAGGTACTATACGCAAGAGCAAGGTATAAAATCTTCATGATTGTTACCTTCCGCTTGCTCAATAGTGGCTGGTTTATTACCAAGTTATTTAAAAAATAAACACTTCTAAATGGGGCTACCAGCAATCAGGTCACTTCCGAAGGTAGTCTAAAATTTAGCTGATTGTCATTCTACTTCACAAGATTCTCATCTTTATTCTAAAAATCTCATTTTTCATTTCAGCTAGAATTTAATCAGGAGCAGACGAAGCACAGGAAGCTGAAATATCTGCAAGGTGCTGAGAAGTCAGAAACGCGGTTGGATGCCATAGGCACTGGAAGTGGGAAGATTCCTCACAGGTGTGGCCGTCATAGGTCCTCGCACTTGTACACAGGGAACAAACTGCGTTTAACACCAAATGTTGGGGATAGTAAAATGTTTCACAAGGTACTATACGCAAGAGCAAGGTATAAAATCTTCATGATTGTTACCTTCCGCTTGCTCAATAGTGGCTGGTTTATTACCAAGTTATTTAAAAAATAAACACTTCTAAATGGGGTTACCTGCAATCAGGTCACTTCCGATGGTAGTCTAAAA
Organism: Hetaerina titia; assembly: GCA_037158775.1. NCBI lineage: Eukaryota > Metazoa > Arthropoda > Insecta > Odonata > Calopterygidae > Hetaerina > Hetaerina titia. Next base: position 30,666,380 of record CM073779.1, read on the forward strand.
TTTAGCTGATTGTCATTCTACATCACAAGATTCTCATCTTTATTCTGAAAATCTCATTTTTCATTTCAGCTAGAATTTAATCAGGAGCAGACGAAGCACAGGAAGCTGAAATATCTGCAAGGTGCTGAGAAGTGAGAAACGCAGTTGGATGCCATAGGCACTGGAACTGGGAAGTTTCCTCACAGGTGTGGCCGTCATAGGTCCTCGCACTTGTACACAGGGAACAAACTGCGTTTAACACCAAATGTTGGGGATAGTAAAATGTTTCACAAGGTACTATACTCAAGAGCAAGGTATAAAATCTTCATGATTGTTACCTTCCGCTTGCTCAATAGTGGCTGGTTTATTACCAAGTTATTTAAAAAATAAACACTTCTAAATGGGGTACCTGCAATCAGGTCACTTCCGAAGGTAGTCTAAAATTTAGCTGATTGTCATTCTACTTCACAAGATTCTCATCTTTATTCTGAAAATCTCATTTTTCATTTCAGCTAGAATTTAATCAGGAGCAGACAAAGCACAGGAAGCTGAAATATCTGCAAGGTGCGGAGCTGTCAGAAACATGGTTGGATGCCATATGCACTGGAAGTGGGAAGATTCCACACAGGTGTGGCCGTCATAGGTCCTCGCACTTGTACACAGGGAACAAACTGCGTTTAACACCAAATGGTGGGGATAGTAAAATGTTTCACAAGGTACTATACGCAAGAGCAAGGTATAAAATCTTCATGATTGTTACCTTCCACTTGCTTCAATAGGGGCTGATTTATTACCAAGTTATTTAAAAAATAAACACATCTAAATGGGGCTACCAGCAGTCAGGTCACTTCCGAAGGTAGTCTAAAATTTAGCTGATTGTCATTCTACTTCACAAGATTCTCATCTTTATTCTAAAAATCTCATTTTTCATTTCAGCTAGAATTTAATCAGGAGCAGACGAAGCACAGGAAGCTGAAATATCTGCAAGGTGCTGAGAAGTCAGAAACACGGTTGGATGCCATAGGCACTGGAAGTGGGAAGATTCCTCACAGGTGTGGCCGTCATAGGTCCTCGCACTTGTACACAGGGAACAAACTGCGTTTAACACCAAATGTTGGGGATAGTAAAATGTTTCACAAGGTACTATACGCAAGAGCAAGGTATACAATCTTCATGATTGTTACCTTCCGCTTGCTCAATAGTGGCTGGTTTATTACCAAGTTATTTAAAAAATAAAAACTTCTAAATGGGGCTACCAGCAATCAGGTCACTTCCGAAGGTAGTCTAAAATTTAGCTGATTGTCATTCTACTTCACAAGATTCTCATCTTTATTCTAAAAATCTCATTTTTCATTTCAGCTAGAATTTAATCAGGAGCAGACGAAGCACAGGAAGCTGAAATATCTGCAAGGTGCTGAGAAGTCAGAAACACGGTTGGATGCCATAGGCACTGGAAGTGGGAAGATTCCTCACAGGTGTGGCCGTCATAGGTCCTCGCACTTGTACACAGGGAACAAACTGCGTTTAACACCAAATGTTGGGGATAGTAAAATGTTTCACAAGGTACTATACGCAAGAGCAAGGTATAAAATCTTCATGATTGTTACCTTCCACTTGCTTCAATAGTGGCTGGTTTATTACCAAGTTATTTAAAAAATAAACACTTCTAAATGGGGTTACCTGCAATCAGGTCACTTCCGAAGGTAGTCTAAAATTTAGCTGATTGTCATTCTACTTCACAAGATTCTCATCTTTATTCTGAAAATCTCATTTTTCATTTCAGCTAGAATTTAATCAGGAGCAGACGAAGCACAGGAAGCTGAAATATCTGCAAGGTGCTGAGAAGTCAGAAACGCGGTTGGATGCCATAGGCACTGGAAGTGGGAAGATTCCTCACAGGTGTGGCCGTCATAGGTCCTCGCACTTGTACACAGGGAACAAACTGCGTTAAACACCAAATGTTTGGGATAGTAAAATGTTTCACAAGGTACTATACGCAAGAGCAAGGTATAAAATCTTCATGATTGTTACCTTCCACTTCCTTCAATAGTGGCTGGTTTATTACCAAGTTATTTAAAAAATAAACACTTCTAAATGGGGTTACCAGAAAACAGGTTACCTTTGAAGGTAGTGTAAAATTTAGCTGATTGTCATTCTACTTCACAAGATTCTTATCTTTATTCTAAAAATCTCATTTTTCATTTCAGCTAGAATTTAATCAGGAGCAGACGAAGCACAGGAAGCTGAAATATCTGCAAGGTGCTGAGAAGTCAGAAACGCGGTTAGATGCCATAGGCACTGGAACTGGGAAGTTTCCTCACAGGTGTGGCCGTCATAGGTCCTCGCACTTGTACACAGGGAACAAACTGCGTTTAACACCAAATGTTGGGGATAGTAAAATGTTTCACAAGGTACTATACGCAAGAGCAAGGTATAAAATCTTCATGATTGTTACCTTCCACTTGCTTCAATAGTGGCTGGTTTATTACCAAGTTATTTAAAAAATAAACACTTCTAAATGGGGCTACCAGCACTCAGGTCACTTCCGAAGGTAGTCTAAAATTTAGCTGATTGTCATTCTACTTCACAAGATTCTCATCTTTATTCTGAAAATCTCATTTTTCATTTCAGCTAGAATTTAATCAGGAGCACACAAAGCACAGGAAGCTGAAATATCTGCAAGGTGCTGAGTAGTCAGAAACGCGGTTGGATGCCATAGGCACTGGAAGTGGGAAGATTCCTCACAGGTATGGCCGTCATAGGTCCTCGCACTTGTACACAGGGAACAAACTGCGTTTAACACCAAATGTTAGGGATAGTAAAATGTTTCACAAGGTATTTACGCAAGAGCAAGGTATAAAATCTTCATGATTGTTACCTTCCACTTGCTTCAATAGTGGCTGGTTTATTACCAAGTTATTAAAAAAATAAACACTTCTAAATGGGGCTACCAGCACTTAGGTCACTTCCGAAGGTAGTCTAAAATTTAGCTGATTGTCATTCTACTTCACAAGATTCTCATCTTTATTCTGAAAATCTCATTTTTCATTTCAGCTAGAATTTAATCAGGAGCAGACAAAGCACAGGAAGCTGAAATATCTGCAAGGTGCTGAGAAGTCAGAAACGCGGTTGGATGCCATAGGCACTGGAAGTGGGAAGATTCCTCACAGGTGTGGCCGTCATAGGTCCTCGCACTTGTACACAGGGAACAAACTGCGTTAAACACCAAATGTTTGGGATAGTAAAATGTTTCACAAGGTACTATACGCAAGAGCAAGGTATAAAATCTTCATGATTGTTACCTTCCACTTCCTTCAATAGTGGCTGGTTTATTACCAAGTTATTTAAAAAATAAACACTTCTAAATGGGGTTACCAGAAAACAGGTTACCTTTGAAGGTAGTGTAAAATTTAGCTGATTGTCATTCTACTTCACAAGATTCTTATCTTTATTCTAAAAATCTCATTTTTCATTTCAGCTAGAATTTAATCAGGAGCAGACGAAGCACAGGAAGCTGAAATATCTGCAAGGTGCTGAGAAGTCAGAAACGCGGTTAGATGCCATAGGCACTGGAACTGGGAAGTTTCCTCACAGGTGTGGCCGTCATAGGTCCTCGCACTTGTACACAGGGAACAAACTGCGTTTAACACCAAATGTTGGGGATAGTAAAATGTTTCACAAGGTACCATACGCAAGAGCAAGGTATAAAATCTTCATGATTGTTACCTTCCACTTGCTTCAATAGTGGCTGGTTTATTACCAAGTTATTTAAAAAATAAACACTTCTAAATGGGGCTACCAGCACTCAGGTCACTTCCGAAGGTAGTCTAAAATTTAGCTGATTGTCATTCTACTTCACAAGATTCTCATCTTATTGCAGGTAACCCCATTTAGAAGTGTTTATTTTTTAAATAACTTGGTAATAAACCAGCCACTATTGAGCAAGCGGAAGGTAACAATCATGAAGATTTTTACCTTGCTCTTGCGTATAGTACCTTGTGAAACATTTTACTATCCCCAACATTTGGTGTTAAACGCAGTTTGTTCCCTGTGTACAAGTGCGAGGACCTATGACGGCCACACCTGTGAGGAATCTTCCCACTTCCAGTGCCTATGGCATCCAACCGCGTTTCTGACTTCTCAGCACCTTGCAGATATTTCAGCTTCCTGTGCTTCGTCTGCTCCTGATTAAATTCTAGCTGAAATGAAAAATGAGATTTTTAGAATAAAGATAAGAATCTTGTGAAGTAGAATGACAATCAGCTAAATTTTACACTACCTTCAAAGGTAACCTGTTTTCTGGTAACCCCATTTAGAAGTGTTTATTTTTTAAATAACTTGGTAATAAACCAGCCACTATTGAAGGAAGTGGAAGGTAACAATCATGAAGATTTTATACCTTGCTCTTGCGTATAGTACCTTGTGAAACATTTTACTATCCCAAACATTTGGTGTTTAACGCAGTTTGTTCCCTGTGTACAAGTGCGAGGACCTATGACGGCCACACCTGTGAGGAATCTTCCCACTTCCAGTGCCTATGGCATCCAACCGCGTTTCTGACTTCTCAGCACCTTGCAGATATTTCAGCTTCCTGTGCTTCGTCTGCTCCTGATTAAATTCTAGCTGAAATGAAAAATGAGATTTTCAGAATAAAGATGAGAATCTTGTGAAGTAGAATGACAATCAGCTAAATTTTAGACTACCTTCGGAAGTGACCTGATTGCAGGTAACCCCATTTAGAAGTGTTTATTTTTTAAATAACTTGGTAATAAACCAGCCACTATTGAAGCAAGTGGAAGGTAACAATCATGAAGATTTTATACCTTGCTCTTGCGTATAGTACCTTGTGAAACATTTTACTATCCCCAACATTTGGTGTTAAACGCAGTTTGTTCCCTGTGTACAAGTGCGAGGACCTATGACGGCCACACCTGTGAGGAATCTTCCCACTTCCAGTGCCTATGGCATCCAACTGTGTTTCTGACTTCTCAGCACCTTGCAGATATTTCAGCTTCCTGTGCTTCGTCTGCTCCTGATTAAATTCTAGCTGAAATGAAAAATGAGATTTTTAGAATAAAGATGAGAATCTTGTGAAGTAGAATGACAATCAGCTAAATTTTAGACTACCTTCGGAAGTGACCTGATTGCTGGTAGCCCCATTTAGAAGTGTTTATTTTTTAAATAACTTGGTAATAAACCAGCCACTATTGAAGCAAGTAAAAGGTAACAATCATGAAGATTTTATACCTTGCTCTTGCGTATAGTACCTTGTGAAACATTTTACTATCCCCACCATTTGGTGTTAAACGCAGTTTGTTCCCTGTGTACAAGTGCGAGGACCTATGACGGCCACACCTGTGTGGAATCTTCCCACTTCCAGTGCATATGGCATCCAACCATGTTTCTGACAGCTCCGCACCTTGCAGATATTTCAGCTTCCTGTGCTTTGTCTGCTCCTGATTAAATTCTAGCTGAAATGAAAAATGAGATTTTCAGAATAAAGATGAGAATCTTGTGAAGTAGAATGACAATCAGCTAAATTTTAGACTACCTTCGGAAGTGACCTGAGTGCTGGTAGCCCCATTTAGAAGTGTTTATTTTTTAAATAACTTGGTAATAAACCAGCCACTATTGAGCAAGCGGAAGGTAACAATCATGAAGATTGTATACCTTGCTCTTGCGTATAGTACCTTGTGAAACATTTTACTATCCCCAACATTTGGTGTTAAACGCAGTTTGTTCCCTGTGTACAAGTGCGAGGACCTATGACGGCCACACCTGTGTGGAATCTTCCCACTTCCAGTGCATATGGCATGCAACCATGTTTCTGACAGCTCCGCACCTTGCAGATATTTCAGCTTCCTGTGCTTTGTCTGCTCCTGATTAAATTCTAGCTGAAATGAAAAATGAGATTTTCAGAATAAAGATGAGAATCTTGTGAAGTAGAATGACAATCAGCTAAATTTTAGACTACCTTCGGAAGTGACCTGAGTGCTGGTAGCCCCATTTAGAAGTGTTTATTTTTTTAATAACTTGGTAATAAACCAGCCACTATTGAAGCAAGTGGAAGGTAACAATCATGAAGATTTTATACCTTGCTCTTGCGTAAATACCTTGTGAAACATTTTACTATCCCTAACATTTGGTGTTAAACGCAGTTTGTTCCCTGTGTACAAGTGCGAGGACCTATGACGGCCATACCTGTGAGGAATCTTCCCACTTCCAGTGCCTATGGCATCCAACCGCGTTTCTGACTACTCAGCACCTTGCAGATATTTCAGCTTCCTGTGCTTTGTGTGCTCCTGATTAAATTCTAGCTGAAATGAAAAATGAGATTTTCAGAATAAAGATGAGAATCTTGTGAAGTAGAATGACAATCAGCTAAATTTTAGACTACCTTCGGAAGTGACCTGAGTGCTGGTAGCCCCATTTAGAAGTGTTTATTTTTTAAATAACTTGGTAATAAACCAGCCACTATTGAAGCAAGTGGAAGGTAACAATCATGAAGATTTTATACCTTGCTCTTGCGTATGGTACCTTGTGAAACATTTTACTATCCCCAACATTTGGTGTTAAACGCAGTTTGTTCCCTGTGTACAAGTGCGAGGACCTATGACGGCCACACCTGTGAGGAAACTTCCCAGTTCCAGTGCCTATGGCATCTAACCGCGTTTCTGACTTCTCAGCACCTTGCAGATATTTCAGCTTCCTGTGCTTCGTCTGCTCCTGATTAAATTCTAGCTGAAATGAAAAATGAGATTTTTAGAATAAAGATAAGAATCTTGTGAAGTAGAATGACAATCAGCTAAATTTTACACTACCTTCAAAGGTAACCTGTTTTCTGGTAACCCCATTTAGAAGTGTTTATTTTTTAAATAACTTGGTAATAAACCAGCCACTATTGAAGGAAGTGGAAGGTAACAATCATGAAGATTTTATACCTTGCTCTTGCGTATAGTACCTTGTGAAACATTTTACTATCCCAAACATTTGGTGTTTAACGCAGTTTGTTCCCTGTGTACAAGTGCGAGGACCTATGACGGCCACACCTGTGAGGAATCTTCCCACTTCCAGTGCCTATGGCATCCAACCGCGTTTCTGACTTCTCAGCACCTTGCAGATATTTCAGCTTCCTGTGCTTTGTCTGCTCCTGATTAAATTCTAGCTGAAATGAAAAATGAGATTTTCAGAATAAAGATGAGAATCTTGTGAAGTAGAATGACAATCAGCTAAATTTTAGACTACCTTCGGAAGTGACCTAAGTGCTGGTAGCCCCATTTAGAAGTGTTTATTTTTTTAATAACTTGGTAATAAACCAGCCACTATTGAAGCAAGTGGAAGGTAACAATCATGAAGATTTTATACCTTGCTCTTGCGTAAATACCTTGTGAAACATTTTACTATCCCTAACATTTGGTGTTAAACGCAGTTTGTTCCCTGTGTACAAGTGCGAGGACCTATGACGGCCATACCTGTGAGGAATCTTCCCACTTCCAGTGCCTATGGCATCCAACCGCGTTTCTGACTACTCAGCACCTTGCAGATATTTCAGCTTCCTGTGCTTTGTGTGCTCCTGATTAAATTCTAGCTGAAATGAAAAATGAGATTTTCAGAATAAAGATGAGAATCTTGTGAAGTAGAATGACAATCAGCTAAATTTTAGACTACCTTCGGAAGTGACCTGAGTGCTGGTAGCCCCATTTAGAAGTGTTTATTTTTTAAATAACTTGGTAATAAACCAGCCACTATTGAAGCAAGTGGAAGGTAACAATCATGAAGATTTTATACCTTGCTCTTGCGTATAGTACCTTGTGAAACATTTTACTATCCCCAACATTTGGTGTTAAACGCAGTTTGTTCCCTGTGTACAAGTGCGAGGACCTATGACGGCCACACCTGTGAGGAAACTTCCCAGTTCCAGTGCCTATGGCATCTAACCGCGTTTCTGACTTCTCAGCACCTTGCAGATATTTCAGCTTCCTGTGCTTCGTCTGCTCCTGATTAAATTCTAGCTGAAATGAAAAATGAGATTTTTAGAATAAAGATAAGAATCTTGTGAAGTAGAATGACAATCAGCTAAATTTTACACTACCTTCAAAGGTAACCTGTTTTCTGGTAACCCCATTTAGAAGTGTTTATTTTTTAAATAACTTGGTAATAAACCAGCCACTATTGAAGGAAGTGGAAGGTAACAATCATGAAGATTTTATACCTTGCTCTTGCGTATAGTACCTTGTGAAACATTTTACTATCCCAAACATTTGGTGTTTAACGCAGTTTGTTCCCTGTGTACAAGTGCGAGGACCTATGACGGCCACACCTGTGAGGAATCTTCCCACTTCCAGTGCCTATGGCATCCAACCGCGTTTCTGACTTCTCAGCACCTTGCAGATATTTCAGCTTCCTGTGCTTCGTCTGCTCCTGATTAAATTCTAGCTGAAATGAAAAATGAGATTTTCAGAATAAAGATGAGAATCTTGTGAAGTAGAATGACAATCAGCTAAATTTTAGACTACCTTCGGAAGTGACCTGATTGCAGGTAACCCCATTTAGAAGTGTTTATTTTTTAAATAACTTGGTAATAAACCAGCCACTATTGAAGCAAGTGGAAGGTAACAATCATGAAGATTTTATACCTTGCTCTTGCGTATAGTACCTTGTGAAACATTTTACTATCCCCAACATTTGGTGTTAAACGCAGTTTGTTCCCTGTGTACAAGTGCGAGGACCTATGACGGCCACACCTGTGAGGAATCTTCCCACTTCCAGTGCCTATGGCATCCAACCGTGTTTCTGACTTCTCAGCACCTTGCAGATATTTCAGCTTCCTGTGCTTCGTCTGCTCCTGATTAAATTCTAGCTGAAATGAAAAATGAGATTTTTAGAATAAAGATGAGAATCTTGTGAAGTAGAATGACAATCAGCTAAATTTTAGACTACCTTCGGAAGTGACCTGATTGCTGGTAGCCCCATTTAGAAGTTTTTATTTTTTAAATAACTTGGTAATAAACCAGCCACTATTGAGCAAGCGGAAGGTAACAATCATGAAGATTGTATACCTTGCTCTTGCGTATAGTACCTTGTGAAACATTTTACTATCCCCAACATTTGGTGTTAAACGCAGTTTGTTCCCTGTGTACAAGTGCGAGGACCTATGACGGCCACACCTGTGAGGAATCTTCCCACTTCCAGTGCCTATGGCATCCAACCGTGTTTCTGACTTCTCAGCACCTTGCAGATATTTCAGCTTCCTGTGCTTCGTCTGCTCCTGATTAAATTCTAGCTGAAATGAAAAATGAGATTTTTAGAATAAAGATGAGAATCTTGTGAAGTAGAATGACAATCAGCTAAATTTTAGACTACCTTCGGAAGTGACCTGACTGCTGGTAGCCCCATTTAGATGTGTTTATTTTTTAAATAACTTGGTAATAAATCAGCCCCTATTGAAGCAAGTGGAAGGTAACAATCATGAAGATTTTATACCTTGCTCTTGCGTATAGTACCTTGTGAAACATTTTACTATCCCCACCATTTGGTGTTAAACGCAGTTTGTTCCCTGTGTACAAGTGCGAGGACCTATGACGGCCACACCTGTGTGGAATCTTCCCACTTCCAGTGCATATGGCATCCAACCATGTTTCTGACAGCTCCGCACCTTGCAGATATTTCAGCTTCCTGTGCTTTGTCTGCTCCTGATTAAATTCTAGCTGAAATGAAAAATGAGATTTTCAGAATAAAGATGAGAATCTTGTGAAGTAGAATGACAATCAGCTAAATTTTAGACTATGTCTTTATTTCTATTTCGTCAAACACCTAGTTCTTTTTAGACTACACTGTTTAACTTCTGTATCTTTGTATGACAAAGACGCAACCCTCCAGTTGGACTTATATTTCTATGTGTATAGTTCCTTTCCTGTAAGCCGATCATTTAAGCAAAAGTAATGTGAAGAGAATTGATATAATCAAGGAACATGACTGGGAATACACTTCAAAACTGCCGTAGTGGCTGTCGGAATGTTTATGTCTATTAGCAGTGATATCGATACTAGCGCCACTAATGACTCTGGCTACTAAAAATCATGACTACCTATTTCATCTATGCAATCCTGAGTATAGTTCTAACCTCTAAATTGGTAGTAAATATTTGAGCAAAGACATTCCAATGCAGGTCATTCATTTACACTTCTTGTAATATTGAGAAATAAAAATCTTTGTTTACCTTATGTATGTTACCTAGCTCTACATTGCATGTCACCAAAAGAGAACCACAAGTCTCTGAGATGAACTATCTTTGAAGAATTTCTCCCCAGCTCTGAGGCAACTTTGTTGTAAAGGCCAAGCGCAGCAAATGCAATCGCGCAATTAACAGGACAAACTGGTTACCATGAAATCAAATTAAATCTTAATAGAATTTTGCAATTTTAGCCTTTTTAAGTAAGCATACAGGCATTTAGAAAATTACTCGGGAGTATCTCGCAGTTAACATTAGAGCTTATGAGATATGTTTTCTTATGTTTAAATGGAATTGGGCTAAAAGATATTTTAACGTTGAAATTATCCCGTAACAATTATAATACATTTTGATCTGACAGAGGCCCCATAAAAAGTTATGGTTGCTAATGTAATTGAGTAAGTTGTGCAGGTGGAACAATTGGAAATAAAGACTAGGAATGTGAGGAACCTGTTGGCAAAAGTACCCTTGAAAAGTAATGTAATCTTAGGCTGTACTTACTAAACTCCAAGAAGTCCTAATATATACAAACCTCATTTTGAGGATAAGGATATCATTTCCATGGGCTTTCCTAATACATTCTGGCTCTTTAAGGATATTATAATTTACCTAATGTGCGTTAGAACCAACTTGACAATATTATGTATGATTATGGTGTCATAGTCGAAAAAAGTTGTGTGGCATGTAGACTGAAAGATCTGTCCCAAAAGTAGTTGGAATAAGCTGATTAAAAAATATTTCTTGCCTGAATTGATACCTTCACTCAAAGTCTTTTTTCTTTCAATTTATGTGCGAGGTAAGATGAAAGGATATGGGGATTACTGAAGTATTAGTCTCAGGTTAACATTCAAGGTGCGTCTCAAAAGTATTAGGACTGAGTTGATTAAGAAATTTATTTTCAGAATTGATAAATTCACTCATAAGTCTTCGAAGCTGCACCCTTGTGCGTCCAAACACCGCCTCCACCGGGTTTTCTACGCCTTGTACACTTTCTGGAAGGCGGAATGCTGATAAGCTCCCTCGTCACGGCCTGTTGTAACGCTTCAACTTGGTGACGTCCTTTTAGCACGCATTTGAGGCGGGAGAAGAGGAAGAAGTCTAGTGGGGCATTGTCTACAAAATTTGGATCCTCACTCAAATGGTCAAGAAGCTCTTAGCATGTGCTTGTGCGAGTTTCCTTTTATTCTTTCGAGAGCACTCGTGGTACCAACTGTACACATTTCCCATGCCAGTGTTTTCGGTGACAAGTCGATGCACACCACTTTCAGGGGTGCCAAGTTCATCAGAAACCATGCGAACATTTGATCTGCGATCCCTATCCAATAAATCCTTAACCCTTGCAAGATGTTTGTCACATTTTGAGGTCGAAGGGTGTCCTGAACGTTGTGCGTCTTCAACATCTTCTCTCCCTTCCCGAACAACTTGTGCCGCTCAAAAACACCACATCTATCCTTGGCTTTATCACCATAAGCTGCCTTGATCAAATCATGAGTATCATTCCCGGTTTTGCCCAGTTGCACGAAAAATTTGACGGCGTAGCGCTGTTCCAATGACCTTTTCATGACGCAGCGAAACGAGGTCACGTCATAGAGGTTTCGCCATCGAACGATCCGCACTCCGCAAAGGCTGGGGGCTAACTGTAGACCCCCACCCTTTCATGAGACTTCCTTCCCTCGAATCCAGCCAGGAAAACCACCATCCGTCCGTCTATGCGTGAAAAAATAAGTTATACAACGCAACAATTTCAGAGAGTTAAATTCTATCGCATTGACCGGGGTTCAAACTCGGATCGCTCAATGCCCATGCTCCTCATCCCTTAGGATTCGGGTTCGAATCCCGGTCGAAGGAAAATGATGCATGCTTTCTGAAATTGATGTATTGTAATGCATATTAGAGGATGACTTCGTCAAAAGTTTCTGATGCAGCATCTCCCGCAGTTTCTTTGAAGTCCTACACTTACAGTACTATATTATACTTTCAGGCTTCGGTGGAGGTGGAGGCCACAAGGGTGCAGGCTTTGTAGAATTGTTTGATGTCCCTATTAAAAGAGTTTGTAATTTTCCACAGGCTAAGTCAATGGAAACTTTCAATTACAATTAAATAACATAACAAATACAATTAAAATTACAAATAACTCTTTTAACAAGTCCTACTACTTTTGGGGTGTGTCGTGGTAGTCCAGGGGTAATGCGTTGGACTGCTAACCGGAGGGTCCAGGCTCGATTCCCGGGCAAGTCTCTCTGGGTACCTGCTGCTCCACCAAAGGTATTTGTTTTTTTGGGGTACTGAGATTTTTCTGGGAAACCATAACCAGCACAGAGTAAGGAACTGCCCCCCCTACTCTGATGTGTGAATTTCACATGCTATCGGGATTATTACAGGGTGAACTCTATGATCACCTACCAAACTGACCTTAGGATTGATAACTGTGTTTCACTACCTTAGGGAAAGATCCTGTGTTGTGTTGGAAGAAATTTAATCAAGTTTAAACAAAAATGAGACAACTATTGGCTGAATCACTTTAAACTTACCTAATACATCTGTTTGAAAATCTACAATTATGATTTTATCAATGGATTTACATCAGACAACATTGGAACTATATTATTATTATTAGGTAATCTACCGGTTAAGGTAGGTTTTTTTTGGATGGACACAAATATCAAATAAATATTTTGTAACTCCAAACAAAACCCAATCCAGCAATTTAATCTACATCAGGTCCCTCTTCATCTCTGTGTACCTCTTTTCGCCCTTCATCCCATCCAACATCCCTATCCTGTTCCTGCTCTTTCCTGGCTTGCCCAACATTCTCCCCTGTATTACCTTCTTCAACATTCCACTGCCGCTCAATACGCCTTTCATCCATTTTTCCTGCCTCCATAGGATTTCTCTCAACAAACCCCTCTCCTCACCCACCATCTCCAGTACTTCCTCATTTGTTTTCCATTTGGTCCATTTCACCTTCTCCATTCTTCTCCACACCCACATTTCAAATGCCTCCAATCTACGTCTATCCTCCTGCTTCAGTGACCACGTTTCTGCGCCGTACATAGCTACACTCCATATCAGACCGTATTGGTGAACCTCCATTTCACTCAACAATGCTTGCAACTCCTTGGCTGACTGAGCAACTAATGCTTGGTCATCAGCAAACCTAACCGATTTTACGAATTCCCCTCCGACTTTCATTCCTACCTCCAGTTCTTCCCATGCCTCTTTAATCATTTCCTCCACATATACGGTGAACAGCACCGGTGACAATGGGCAACCCCTCCTTACACCTCTTCCTAACACTGCCCGTGCGGACTCTCCGTTCCCCACTCGCACCTGAGCAGTCTGACACATGTACAGGTTGCGGATCAGTCTCCTGTCCCTCCAATCCATTCCTATTTTCTGCAATACACGCATTAATTTTTCCCAATTCACTGTATCAAATGTTTTTTCGAAATCTACAAAACAGGTAAATACGTCCTGATTGTGTTGTATATTCCTCTCGATTAGTGATCTCATTACTGCAATGGCATCACGCATGCCTCTTCCTTTCCTAAACCCAAACTGATCATCCCCTAAGTAATCATTTGCCTTACTCTCTATCCTTTTGTTGATGATCCTGAGAATAACATGAGCTGCATGGGATATCAAACTTATTGTTCTGTAATCCTCACATGATGTAGCCTTTCCCTTTCTTGGATTAGGAACTAACACCGATCTAACAAAATCTTACGGCAAGATTCCTTCCTCATATGTACAACGAATCAGTCCACATAGGGCCTTGTTACCACATTTTCCTAAGCATTTCAATAGCTCCACAGGAAAGTTTCTCCACCCCCATGGCCTTATTTGGTTTCATCTCCCTTATACCCTTTCTATTTCATCGTCGAGTATGCCTGGACCTAAGCTATCTTCTTCTACGTCATATTCCTTTTCTATGTCTAACCTTGTCAGCCTAAGGTCTTTACCATACAGTGTTTCTATATATTCCTTCCATCTCTCTTGGATTTTTCCTGGTTCAACTATTATCTTACCCCACTTATCTTTAACTGTTAGCACAGATCTTGCCTTCTTACTTCCTGATAATAACTTAACCTTGCTGTATAGAGCACCAATTTCACCCTTCTTCTGTAAACTTTCCATATCCTCGCATTGCGTTTTCCACCATTCTTCTTTTGCTTTATTTGTGGCCCTTCTCAATTTATTGTTGTGTGCTGTCTAAACCATGTGTTGGTGATGACTAACCCCTGTCTCCTGCAGAATTCAATTGCTTTCTCCCTGCGTTCATTCCTCGTGCCTAACCCATAGTCCCCCACCTCACCACCATCTCTTTTCGAACTATATGTACCAGTAAATTTTTGTCACATAATTCTGCAGAATTTGGGCATTTTATGGGTTTATTCTAATGCTTACTATAATGTTTCCATCCGAATAACAGTTTTTTGTTCGACCAGAATTGGTCATTTATCCCTGAACCAAGGGTCAATCAATTTATTTCATGGAGTAAACATTGCAACTAAGAACAATTAAATCCAATGTTTTTAACTAACCAATAAAAATTATTGTTGGTAAGTGGCGGCTATTCTACTTTATAGCAAAGAATTATATTATTGGTAGTGTACCATTTAAGGTAGTTCTGGATAGCCTGATCATTTTCTAATTCTTAGCTTCATTAAATTAGACACAATATGACTCTCAAACTACATTGAACTTTTATTCAATTCCACTTAATAACTACCTCTGCCTTTTCACCTTTTTGATACTACTTCCTACCAAAATTTCATAGGCTTCCAATGCTATCAGCTTACTTCAATGACCATGTTCTACACCATTCAAAACCATGCCCTGTGTCAAAGCTGAAAGGATTTTTTTTAACATTGCTTCTATCCTACTTAAACAGGTTTTTTGCCTAATGTAATCCTTCATATGTCCTTACTATCTGGCCCCAGTGGTGATGGGGTAATGTTCTTGCCTAGCAATAGTGAGGATGTGGATTTCATTCTCATCTACATTGGTATTCCACTATCTATGGAATATGTGCTTATAATTATCCTCAATGTGATGTTAAGGGACTACGTGGAAGAAGGGACTAAATAGTCTCAAGCGTGCTCCAAAAAAGATGCTCAATAAATAAATACTACTGCGAACATCATGGCCCAAATGATTGTTAAACTGCTCCACCTACTATGGTTTTTCTCCTCCAATGCTAACACTTAATTTTACCTTTCTATTTCTGGAAAACCTTATAACCTTTGTTTTGTTTACATTGATCCTCCTCCCTTACCTATCACATTGATTTTATACATGGCTCTTCTGCTATTTCCTCAATTCATATGTTGAAAAGCAGGAACACCTGTCTTTCTTTTATTCCTAACAGTTGCCCATGAAAGCAGGGCCCACCCTTTTCATTGGCATTCATATGAGAGAATTCTGAGAAATGTACAAGTTATGGATGTCACCTATTTCTCCATTTTGCTTCAATTTTTTGCATTTCAGTCATTAACTCTACTCGATTTTCTTTTTTTTTCTCAAAATCTATGTTCTATGTTTTGTTAATGCTCTATCGGTTTCCTCATTGCTGCTATGACATCATTCATTCCTCTACCTTTCCTAATACCAAACTGATAATTCCCTAAGCATCATTTGCTTTCCTCTCTTGTTGCTAAATATAAGTACCACTCTAATTATGCATGGGATTAAACTTATAATTTTATAGACCTTACCTTTGGCTACCATTCCTTTTTCTTGTTATTGAAATTTACACTGATCTGTTGAAATCAAAAAGTGAAATTCGTCCACCATGTGCAATATGAATTGCCCAATTAAAACTCTTCTTCATTCAATATCGTAGCTACAGCACCAAACTTAGAAGGGTATTAATTAAAATTGACAACAATCATTGGAGAATGTTCCTTTCACAAAACTTTTCAGGTGCTCATGTGTTATTCTATGCATTCAACTGCTCTGTGTTTGACTGATTTTTCGAGGACCTCTTGAAGCCTTGATGTACTTAGACCTATTGCTCCATTCTGCCAACCACAGTGGTGTCTTCACCTACAAAATCCTATGACCTTACTGAAGACCAGTTGGTCCCATCTGGGTAAGTAAACACCTATTAATGTTAAATAGGGATGTTAATCCCTAAGTTCTGAGAATAGTTTTTTCAGGTAAGAACTTGAAATAGTGGTCTCAGACAGCAAAGTGCAGGGCACTGTGAATTTTAGCTATACAATACTGTTTTAATTCCTTTCACACACCAGCTACACTTCGGAGAATCTACAAACCCTAGAAGGTGTAGGTGCTGTATGACTAATCAGTGACTGGTTATCATTACCATTATTATTCCTAGTTTGTTTCCACCAAGGGATTGAAATTTCCTGGTATAGCTTGACCAAGGTCCAGAAATTTGGGCTTTGGCTTATTTTCTTAATTTTTGCTTGTTGTGCTGAATTTCTGACTCTTGGTTTGTGGCCTACGCTCTGATCTCCAACATTATTGTGAAATGCATGGGATGTATGGTTGTTTCCAATCCATTCAGTTCTTGGCTGGCTCCACTTTTCACAAGCTTGTCTGCCATCTCATTTCTTGTGACCCGATACCCTGAAGAGTTGTGTAGGACTGAAGATGTGTACAAGATATGGCCTTGATCAGGTTCTTTTATGACATATGCACATGCTCTGGCATGCATGATGGCATAGACCTCAGTCTATTAGATATTTTCTTACCTTCCCAATGGGATGGAAAGCTTCTTACAGGGTTGTCACAATATACTTCAGTTCCCCGCTATTATTGACCCTGGGGCCATCTGTATGTATGCTAGCTCCTTGATGTAACTGTATTACTTCTTCCTTGCTCCATTGCTCCCATGCAGGATAATGAGTTCGTTGTTTAATGCCATTCTCCGTTCCCAGTTCCCTGCTCAATGCACTGGCAGTTTTAATGACACCTTTTTTTACTCTGTAACTCTTGCTCCAAATATAGTTGCTCTAATTTCATCTCACTTTGTTCAGGTCCAACATGTCTATATATCCCCTTTCTATCACATATACAAGTGCTTCTATGCTTAGCATAATTTAATTTGTTCCTAGTTTCCATTTAGGTAATTTAATAACATAATATAACTCGGGAGTTTTCTAACTTTACATAGGTTTTTTCCTTTGTACGTTTGGAGAAATTTTATAAACGCCATCTTATGCCCTCTTACTGCCATAAACTCATAGGAATAATCTTTACCATCTCTGCAACAGAATTATATTTTTACTGAAGTTAATACATAAGTAGTTTGTGAACCATTTCCTGACATTGTGGCAAAGGAATGGGCAGCATAAAGATTATGTGAAGGCATGTTTATAAGCTACTGCAGAGCTATAGCAAATTACTGAATTACTTCAATTCATATAGGAACAATTTATGATAGGACAAAACAACAATACCATTCAGTTTTCAGTACAAAAAAATTTTTAAATTATAATTAAATGGCAGCATGAAAACACTCAGAGAGCAAACAAAATAGCCTCATCAACTTTTGCAAGTTCCTTTCCTTGCACAATTTTTACTAGAAATTGTTATTCATGGTTGCTATAATTATACTATCTAATTGTTTGAATATGGATAATTTCCCAATTTATGGGATATAGATAGACTTCTATTTTCTAAAATGCTCTTTAGATATTTAAATTCCAGCAATGAGACTCTTTATATTAATTATTTTTTAAATATTTATGTTTTAAAAATTGAGATGCTTCAATAAATAAATTTTTAAACATTTTAGTCACAAAGGTTCCATTTTTCGAAAAGTATAGATAAGTTTACGAGTGATTACCTGCATGTGTCCGCTGATTCTGTCATTAGATATCTAATTCAAAATAGGCATGCCCTGAAACACATAATATTGAAAAAAATGCAAACCTTTTTTTCTCGATCGGAAAACATCAATATGCCCAATACGACAATTATTTTTAATGGTATTCTATCATTTTCTTTTTCTACCCTCATACCACAGACAATCAATATGCTCTGCAACCATCTTTTCTGCCTCCTAATGATGTCACCCAAAAATCCCCCTCCCCTCCTCCACCGTAACTAGCACATACTCCATCGTTTGTTTTCCTTTCTGTCCACTTCACATTCTTCATCATTCTCTAGATCCATATTTCAAAAGCCTTTTATCTACGCCTTTCATCCTGCTTAAATGATCATGTTTCCCCGCCGCACATGACCACGCTCCATGCCGAAGTTTTAACTAGCCTTTTCTAACATCCTTACTCAACGAACGAGTCATCAATTATCTCCTCCTTGTGAAAGATTCTTTGCCTCAAGTTATCCTTATGTTCCCACTACTTGCGCCATTGTGGTCCAAAACCCTTCCGAGATTCATAAACTGTTTCACTTGTTCTCGTTTTTTGCCTCCTTTTTTAACGATTAACTTAGCCTTCCTCTTTCTGGAAAACCGAATCATCAATGTTTTATTTAAATTTCTTCTCATTCCACAGACTCTCAAAAACAGAACTCAAATCGGAACGATGGGAGCGCCACACGGTGGTTATTCCGGGAACTTTTTGTTCAAGGTAGTATGTCGCCGAAAATTTACATTTTTTGCCTTGATTGAAATTACTTTTTGCGGAAAAACTTTTTTCAACTTAAATTCACCACTCTTGAATGTAAATATTGATTGATTGGATATGAAGCATATACACTCATAAGAAAATTCTTCCATGGTTTTCATATACTTAAATTTTTCTTGCTAGTTAGCAGTGGGTTGATAATAATAAAAAGGGTCTAAGGGGAGTCATAAGTACGACTTCATTCGAAAAAATACGTAATGCACCCCAGAATTTAACACGCATTTACCCCGACATCACATACATCCACACGCACGGACTGAAAAATTGACACCCTCCCTGACCCACTGACTTTTTCATTGACTTATGCAGATTTCTGGAGAGTTTTACTCAATTTAGATACCATACATTTTCAGGTAACGCTTATATTCATGCTATGTTGGGAAAAAATCGAAAACAAAAGTGTGGTCCGGCTTATAACGCAGGAAAAATTTTTTTTAATGAACATTAAAGGGAGGAACGTGAATTTCCGTCTACTAAAATTTTTTCTGAATCAATAAAGTATGAAATATATTAATTACAACCGAGAGACTGGAACAGTGCTGCAAAAAAATCAAACGTTCATATTCTATAAACTTTTTGGAAATCTATCGATTTGGAGATTTATTTTTAAAAGTTCAAAACATTTTATTGATAGCATTGTAAGGTTTGGGCAAAAAACTCTTGTTCTAGGATAACTTGACTTTAATTTGATGGAAACCGTAAACTTGACTTGTTTAAATCCGGAAATACGGCGCAATTTTTGCTCAAGTTCTACATACTGTAGCACTCGCTGGGAACTTATGATATCATTTATAGATCAAACTAAATGGAAATTAATGAAAAAATCGTTAAATTAACCTCTGTTTCTAATTCCAATATTCCAAATTCTATTTGGAATGATAATATTCCAATTCTAATTCCAATTCCAAAATTCCAATTTGATTCAACCTAAATGAAAATAACTTCGGAAAACCACCATACCACCACGTATATTTACAGGATATGTTTAGAAAGGAATGGAAAAACAGGAGATAAATCAAATCTTTATTCCTCAAAGAGCAGCCCTTGCAACAATAGATGTCGTCAAAAGAAAACATACAAATACATACATCCATTACCATGGTGAAGAAATACAAATATATATTGCATTTACACTCTTGAGCAGTCCAGTTTAAAACATTCACTTAAAGAATACAAGGGTTTGAAATCAACCAATCTACAAGTACGTTTTTGAACCTATTATAGTTAAATTTCAAGAAACTTACACTGGGAACTTGAAATGTGGTGAATTGGGACAGGTGTGGGCATCAAAGATTCAAAATGGGGATGACAAGGCACTCACAGGGTTAAATTTGTAAAGTCACAATGAACATCACTTCCAATACACTCTATGGAATGGGGGTAAAAGCCAATATTACCTACCCTTTCCACTTGTCACAACAATGGCTAGATTAAAACCTAGTAATACATACAAATAATAAATGTGTATTTGTGGATATTTGCAAAATGCTAACATCCCCAATAGGTCTTAATGTTTGCTAAGTTTAAGTATTGTTCACAATTTTAGAATATTTTGTCACTATAGTCAAAAAAACATGTACACATGAAAAACCTTCGACACACACAACCTGCCAGTGCTCTACATTCATTCTATACATCGTACTCTTTTGTTTGCAAAAATTATCACAGGAGGGGCCATGGGACTTGAAGTAAAAAAATATCTCTTGGCACAAAACAGGTAGAGAATCAACAAAGATGTGGCTAGCAGAAAAGCATACAGGAGATCCTGAGTCACTGAAAGTTTAAAGAATCCTCACAGGTGCTCTTTCAATTATGCTGACAGAGGCACCTGGGAACATGGATCATGAACAGTCTCCACATGTCAAATTGTCAAAGAAATGTCATAGATACAATAGGGGTTAGAAATCCGGAACATGATGGCCATCAAAAGAGTCACAGGAGGACTTTATTCTGTGATAGTGAAAACATTATCCACAGGTGCTCAATCGAAGATGCTTACAGCTGCGCTCCATTAACTTGAAATGCAATGTATTCACACATATGTGGGCATCAAGGATTCTCATTTGGGACACCAGGGAACATATAGGGTAAAAACAGCAATGACTTGACAATTCAGGATGCCTGGAGGAACCTTCCAGGCAAAGGCATTTTGAATAATCCCCACAGGTATGCACATTAAAATTTCCCTCAGGAGCACACGAAGCACAGTAAGCTTGAAATGTCTGCAAGGTGTTGACCATCCAGAAAATCGTTGGAATGCCATAGGCACTGGAAGTGGGCTGAATCCACCCGGGTGTGCACATCATAACTTCTTGCACTTGCAAACAGGGAACAAACTGTTAATAATCCCAAAATGTATGGAGAGCAAGACTTTTAACAGGGGTACCACATGCAAGAGTTAGGTATAAAATCTTCATGATTTTTACCTCCAAGGATTTCTGCATGACTTCCCCTAACTCAGAAAACGTACCATAAAAAATTAAGATTTGCACAAAAAAGATTGGGATGCAAAAAGTTGCAATGTCCCTATACCTGTCACTTCCTATGAACTCTCTGGATTGGGGATAGAATCCCCTATTAATTATTGTTGCACTTGATTTAACAGTGGCTGGTCTATTACCAAGTTATTTACATTTAAACGCTTTTGTTTGGAGTTACCAGCATAAGTTCACTTCCAAAAGTAGTCTTAAAATTAGCTGATTGTCATTCAACTTCACAGATAATGATCATTGTTTTTCTACAATTATTACCAAGAAAGTGCATCTGTGCCATTCTCTGGACACCCGTGCCTGATGCTTTTCTTTCACTGTATTACATTACAATTTATTCTTTGCAAGAAATATCACAGGAGGGCACTGGCACATGAAGTATAAAATATTCCACAGCACATGATGGGTTAAGAATTCACAATGTTCTGGTCATCAAGGATACTTACAGAACCATCCCTCACAATGAAAGTGTGCAGCATCCCCAAAGGTGCTTAATCAAAGATGCTCACAGTGGCACACTAGGAACTTGAAGTGTGGTGATTTGGCACAGGTGTGGGCATCAAAGATTCACAATGGGGATGACAGGGCACTAAGAGGATGAAATTTGTCAAGTCACCATGAACGTCACTTACAATACACCCTCTGCTATTGGGGTAAAATCCACTATTGCCTACCCTTACAACTTGTTACAGCAGTGGCTAGTTTATAACCCTGAAATACATGCAAATAATAAATGTGTATTTGGGGATATTTTAAAATGCTCACATCCCCAGTAGGTCTTAATGATTGCTATGTTTAAGTGTTGTTTTCAATTTTTGGATATTTTATCGCCATAGTAAAAAAAAATTTACACATACATCATCTTCCGCACACACAGCTGGCCAGTACTTTGCATTCACTCTACTATATCGTACTTTATTGTTTGCAAGGATTATCACAGGAGGGGCCATGGGACTTGAAGTATGACAATATCTCCCGGCACGTGACAGGTAGAGAATCAACAAAGATCTGGCTACCAAGGACGCATGCTGGAGATCCTCATGCATCGAAAATTTAAAGAATCTCCACAGGTGCTCATTCAAATATGCAGACAGAGGCACCCCAGGAACTTGGATGTGGAAAAGTCTCCTCAGGGGCATGTTTTATTGTCACAGAAAGGTAATAGCTACAAGAATGGTTAATAATCCACAAAATGATAGCCATTAAAAGAGTCACAGGAGGAATTTTGGCTGTGGAAGCGAAAACATTATCCATAGGTGCTCAATCAAAGATGCTTACAGCGGCTTTCCATTAACTTGAAATGCCGTGTATTCACACAGGTGTGGGCATCAAGGATTCTCATTTGGGACACCAGGGAACTTATAGGGTAAAAACAGCAATGACCTGACAATTTAGGATGCCTAGAGCAACCCTCCAGGCCAAGGCATTTTGAAAGATGGCCACAGGCATGCAAATTGAAATATCTCTCAGGAGCACACATAGCACAGGAAGCTTGAAATGTCTGCAAGGTGCTGACCATCCAGAAACTTGGTGGATTGCCATAGGCACTGGAAATGGGAAGAATCTTCCCAGCTCTGGCCATCATAGGTTCTCGCACTTGCAAACAGGGAACAGACTGTGTTTAATCCCAAAAGGTGTGGACAGGAAGACTTTTGACTGGGGTACCACACGCAAGAGTAAGGGTATAAAATCTTCATGACTTTTACCCCCAAGGATGTATGACCTCCCCAAACTCAGAAAAAGTGAAATAAAAAATTAAGATTTGCACAAAAATAGGGTTGGGATACAAAAAGTTGCAATGTCCCTATACCTGTCACTTCCTATGCACTGTCTGGATTGGGGCTAAAATCCCCTTTAGTTATTTTTGAATTGCTTCAACAGTAACAGGTTTATTACCAAGTTATTAAACATATAAACACTTTTATTTTTGGTTACCAGCAAAAGATTGCTTCCGAAGGTTGTCTTAAAATTGGCTGATTGTCATTCTGCATCACCGATGAAGAAATTTTTTTTTTACAATTATTACCAGGGAAGTGCATCTGTGCATAGTCTGGGCACATGTGCCTGATGCTTTTCTTTCACTGTACTCCATAACAGTTTTTTATTTTCGAGAAATATCACCGGAGGGCTGTGACACATGACGTATAAAATATTTCACAGCACATAATGGGTCAAGAATCCACAAAGTTCTGGTCATCAGGGATACCTACGGAGCCGTCCCTCGCAATGAGAGTGTGCAGCATTTCGAAAAGTGTTTAATTAAAGATACTCACAGGGGCACACCGGGAACTTCTTGTGTGGTGATTTCGCACAGATTTTGGCTTTAAAGGTCCACTCTCGGGATAACAGGGCACTCAGAGGGTAAAATTAGTAAGGTCACCATCAACCTCACTTTCAATACACTCTCTGGTATGGGGGTAAAATCGAATATTACCTACCCTTTCAACTTGTTACAACAATGGCTAGATTAAAACCTAGTAATACATACAAATAATAAATGTGTATTTGTGGATATTTGCAAAATGCTAACATCCCCAATATTTAGAATAATTTGTCAGGATAGTAAAAAAAAATGTACACATGAAAAATCTTCCACACACACAACTGGCCAGTGCTTTGCATTCATTCTACTACATCGTACACTTTTGTTTGTAAGATTTATCACAGGATGGTCCATGGGACTTGAAGTATAACAATATCTCATGGTCCAGGACAGGTAAAGAATCAACAAAGATCTGGCTATCAAGGATGCATGCAGGAGATCCTAAGGCTCTGAAAGTTTAGAGAATCTCTGCAGTTGCTCTTTCAAATATGCTGATAGGGGCACCCCAGGAACTTGGATGTTGAACAGTCTCTGCAGGAATATACATGTCTAATTGTCACAGATATGTCGTAGCTAAAAGTTTTGTAATACACAAAATGATGGCCATTAAAAGAGTCACAGGGGAACCCCCAGCTCTGGAAGTGAAAACGTTATCCACAGGTCTCATTCGAAGATGCATGCAGCCATGCTCCATTAACATGAAATGCGTTGATTCTCACAGGTATGGGTATAAAGGATTGACATTTTGGACACCAGGGCACTAATACTGTACAATCAGTAAAGTCTTGACAATTCAGGATGCCTAGAGAATCCCTCCAGGCAAAGGCATTTTGAATAATGCCCACACGTATGCACATTTAGATATCTATCTCTTAGGTGCAAACAACGCACAGGAAGCTTGTAATGTCTGCAAGATGCTGACCATCCAGAAACTTGGTGGATTGCCATAGGCACTAGAAATGAGAACAATCATCCCAGCTCTGGCCATCATAGGTTCTCGCACTTGCAAACAAGGAACAAACTGTCTTTAATCCCAAAAGGTGTGGAACGGAAGACTTTTCACCGGGGTACCAAACGTAAGAGTAAGTTATAAAATCATCATGATTTTTACCCACAAGTTTTCTGTATAACTCCTCAAAACTCAGAAATAGTGCAAATGAACAATTAAGATTACCATAAAAAAAAGGGTGGGATAAATAAAATTTGCAAAGCACCTACACCGGTCACTTCCTATGCACCCTCTGGATTGGGGGTTAAATCCCCCTTAGTTATTGTTGCACTTGTTTCAAAAGTGGCTGGTTTATTACCAAGTTATTTAACATGTAAACACTTTTCATTGGGGTTACCACCAAAAGGTCACTTCCGCAGATAATCTTAAATTTAGCTGATTGTCACTGTACTTCACAGATGAAGAAAAGTGTTTTTCTCTCCTCCTCTTGGTATAGGAGCCTGACGTTTTTCTTTCGCTGCATTACAAAATAGTCTTTTCTTTGCAAGAAATATCACAGGAGGGCACTGGCACATGAAGTATAAAATATTCCACAGCACATGATGGGTCAAGAATTCGCAATGTTCTGGTCATCAAGGATACTTACAGAACCATCCCTCGCAAAGAACATGTGCAGCATCACCGAAGGTGCTTAATCGAAGATGCTCACAATGGCACACCGGGAACTTCAAGTTTGGTGTTTGAGCCCAGGTGTGGGCATCAAAGTTTCACAAAGGGGATGACAGGGCACTCAGAGGGTGAAATTTGTCAGGCCACCAAGAACATCACTTCCAATACACCCTCTGCTATTGGGGTAAAATCCACTATGGCCTACCCTTTCAACTTGTTACAACAGTGGCTAGTTTATAACCTAGTAATACATAGAAATAATAAATGTGTATTTGGGGATCCTTGAAAAATGCTCACATCCCCAATAGGTCTTAATGTTTGCTAAGTTTAAACATAGTTCACAATTTTAGAATATTGTACCGCTATAGTAAAAACAAAATACATGCACCATTTTCCCAACACATAGCTGGCAAGTGCTTTGCATTCACTCTACTATCGCGTATCGTACTTTATTGAGTGAAAGAATTACCTGACTTCAAAACGTATGAACACCTTGCCTGTGTTCGTTGTTTGTGACAGCGTCCGCCACTCCCGCACTTCTCATCAGTCCATACCTTCGGACGAGGGCTCTGAGTGGGTTACTAGTCCCCCAACCGTATTTTTACTGCCTTTACCACATCTCGGGTAACCTCCCCTCATGCTAATATTGTCCGTACTTGCGTGAGGTCACCAAGCCATCCATAATACTCCATTGCTAATACTTATGTAAATGGTGTTATGTATCTCATGTTGTATAATGCACGAGGTTTTGTTAGGACTCGACGTATTTCTTTTGACGATCATCCGATGCCCCGAGTGTCCCAATCGAAACGCTACATGCGACATTACCGCATCGTCCGCATTCATCCTTTATTGTGTACTGCAGCGCAACTGGATTCTGAAAACATCAACTGGGTGATAGAAAAACGGAGGAGAAATGCTTTATCCCTGCTCATAGGCCTGTCGGGTCTAACTGGCATTATCCTCTTTGTCCGTTACACTATAAGGTTTCTTAATGAAACATGGACCAACAAAGATACATGAGGGACGGAATTTCTTAGGTCATTCCCTTCTATCATTAATGGTACACACACAGCATGACGCAAGAGATCGATGGCAATTTGACTGAATTTGTCAGTCTACTGCAAGCCAAAAAAATTCTCAAGACTTCCACTTATTCTTCATGCCGTGGCCAGGGTGTTTCTTGCGATGGCCACCACCAGCGTCGTATTATGGAGGGCCAATCATTGAATCAAGGGATTATTCTGCGGTCGTGTATGCTACGAAACATATGAATCGTAAACAACCATTAAAATCCACCGGACAGTTGATGATTGCATTTCCTGGGCCTTCAAAGACGAATTCAAAAGAGGATACGCCCACGAGGAAGCGATCAGTTGGAGGAATCGGATGCAGAACCCTACAAATGCGGTGGACTCTTCTGCTAAATCTTGGGGCGAACGGACGTATATTCAATGCCGGAGCGCTACAGCCAGTCAACAGGTCCGCTGCATTCCTTCTGGTTTGCATATTCAGCGTGCTATCCAGCCTGAAATTTTAAATTCAGCGTATATTTAACTCTACACCTACACCAAGGCGACTTGAGTCATTCTCAGCCGTAGGTCCGGTGGGGCAACGATCATTAAGTCCCTCCTCAATCTCCGGAGGGCTCGCGCTGTGTCCCTCCCTGGTCGTCTCATCCGGTGACGTCAGAAAGGCAGCAAGCTTCCCCTTAAATTTCTGTGGGACCCGGGCGGGTCCACTTCATAGGGCATTAGGGCTGGAAGACACCTGGGCGCGGATCTGCTCTGTTTGCTTTGCGGATGGGAAAAGTTTTCCAAGGCGTCTCCCTTCCTCCACCTCCTCTCATGTAGGTCGGCTCAAGTCGCCAACACTCACAGCAAGAGCGTTCGCGGCGCTTAGTCGGCTCCGGCCGATTATACGCCCGTCGCTCTTGGGTATGGAAACGAAGCGTAGACTGTACCAAACGTGCGTGCTGCCTGTCATCAGGTACGCTGCTCCGGTATGGTCAGGAGAATCACGAACGAAGCTGGGACCCTTTGGACGTCCGTCATTATTGCATCAATGGAAAACTCTTCAGAAATGCGGCAGAAGCAGAAGTAAACCTCTTTAAGAAACAGAAGGTGACTGCGGTGCGAAGACTGCAGAGCGCTGTGGCGGATCTCTTCGAATTTCACCGTCGATGGCGCTTTGCTGATAACGCACTGAAGACGAAGGCGATCATCTTCAATCCGGGAAATGGCCTACGGTCTGGAGTGAGCCTAGTAGCATATGGGGTCTCCCTACCGTGGGAATCCGAAGTTATCTACCTCGGAGTGCTGAGCGCTTCCTGTACGTGCAAAGGCATTCGCGGCGCTTAGTCGTCTCAGGCCGATAATACGACCGCTGCTCCTGAGTATGGAGACGAAACGTAGACTGTACCAATCGTGCGTGCTGCCTGTCATCAGGTACGCTGCTCAGGTATTGTCAGGAGTATCATGAACAAAGCTGGGACCCTTTGGACGTCCGTCATTATTGCATCAATGGAAAACTCTTCAGAAATGCGGCAGAAGCGGAAATAAACCTCGTCCGCCGGGTTGGCGACATTATAGTCTCGCCATGGGACCGCTACAAGCGCCCCATTGCATCTCAAGACGTACAAAACACCCTTCCGGCAAAGAAGAAGGCAAGGCTGCTCCGAGCAGGAAGAAATCGAAAGCCTGACAACGCAGAAGAACTCTTCCCGCCTTAATAGTCTTGAAGGCAGGAAAGGCCCAGTGTAAGGGCTTCGCAATAGCCCTTGCAGGGGGCAGTCATTAATTTCTCCCATGCGTATCAGCTACATTGGATCCTTCGAGAACACCTGTCTATAAGAAACTCCTCAGTCTCACTGCGATGAGCATCGCCCGCCCTTTCCGTAACGGTAACTAGCTGCGTTTGGTGAGAAGAAGCCACGCCACATTACCTGTCCGCATTTACCGCGATCCCATTGACTAGGCAAGAGCGTGTTGCCATTACAGAATTCAAAACGGAAAATGCAGGCACCTCGTACGCGAACGCCGATCTGAGCTTCGAAATCGGAGAAAAGAAGAAGAAGTTGTGTAAATAACTCCTAACCATGTGGCAAAGGATCATAATGGTAAGGTATCCTCCAAAACAAAAAGGGCGTGCCGTAAACAAAGTAACATGCATGGAACACCCTGTCACTGGAAGAGGAAAATACGGCCATTTCCTTAGCCGGGGGGATCGGGATGTTGCGGAGGCTAACGTACGGGTTTCCCTCCGTGAAGTCCCGGGTTCCCTACTGGAGGTGCTTTGTGAAGAGAAAGTTGTGTGAGTACGACGTCCGTCGGATAGAACGATAAACTGCGGACCCCTTGGCACCTTTCAACAAGAGAGAACTTGTGCCGACCGCGGGATTCAATGCCCCCTTCCTTTCTTAAACATCCGTAATGGCGCTTATACCCTTAGCTATCGGTCGCCTCCGTAACCAAACCAACCGAACTACTTGGCCAGGTGTAAAATGAGAACATTTTCACCACACTTCACAGGCGCTCTTTTTGAAAAGTGTTATTTTTATTATCAATCAATGGATAAAGATAAATTTTTTCCCAAGCGTACCAACTACAAGCTCCACGGAAAACGAATGGAAATAACACTGAGGACATTGCCTCCCAACATTCTCACAAAATTATGGATAATCTTATTTTATATTGCCAGGACCAGTACTACTGTATCATAGTTAATGCAGTCAGGTCACTCCCGAAATCTTACAATGGGTCAATATATTGGTTCAACGAGGAGTGCTGGCATTGACCAGGCTGCCTGTGCTTTTCCCTTGATCGCGATTCCTAAGTCATCAGGGGGCACCGGAATAATTCAGGACTTGTCTGATTGGACGAAATTTTATAATAAACTGAAATTCACGCTCAGGGACGCCACCAAGGCACTTGAAAAAATCCCAGCAGCCTCGGCTATAGATGAGATAGAAGCCTTTTGGTGATACCTCCGATAGTTTAATTTCTCCTAATCCTCTTCCGTTTTACAATCAACTTTACTTCTCCTGAAGGCGAATAACATGTGTTTGCATGGCTCGTGCGTTTGGTGGCACATAAAGAACACCATCGTGTGTCAGCCTTTTAAGGTTACACACTGGGAACTGTAGTAATTGATTATAGTGGCTATCGTGATTTTACACGGAGAGAGTTGAGAGGGATAGGAAACAACCGATTCACTTCATTCATTCCACAGTCTATCAGCTAGCACGAACGGCGGATTTTATCACTGACAGCTTCAACAGGAATATGGCGGTTCTGGGGCCTTCTTCAACGTCAATAAGGCGTTCTATCGCGCATGGCTGTCCTGCTAAAGATGAGACGACTCCATTTCCCAACATGGATTTTACGAATGGTTCACTCCTCCTTGAGAGACTGGACATTGACCGTGTAGTGGCTCGGGGCGGATTCTAGAGTGAGTCGGATACCCGCCGGCGTGCCTCAGGGATCTGTCCTCGGGCAACTGCTTTACAACATATATTCCCGTGAATTTCCAACTCGTCGTGGGAACCTCGAGATTCTGTCTTTCCATTACGACGATACGGCCCTCCTCTGCTGTTTCTGGAAGAAGGTCACTGCGGTGCGAAGACTGCAGAGCGCTGTGGCGGATCTCTTCGAATTTCACCGTCGATGGCGCTTTGCTGATAACGCACTGAAGACGAAGGCGATCATCTTCAATCCGGGAAATGGCCTACGGTCTGGAGTGAGCCTAGTAGCATATGGGGTCTCCCTACCGTGGGAATCCGAAGTTATCTACCTCGGAGTGCTGAGCGCTTCCTGTACGTGCAAAGGCATTCGCGGCGCTTAGTCGCCTCCGGCCGATTATACGACCGCCGAACCTGAGTATGGAGACGAAACGTAGGCTGTACCAATCGTGCGTGCTGCCTGTCATCGGGTACGCTGCTCAGGTATTGTCAGAAGTATCATGAAAGAAGCTGGGACCCTTTGGACGTCCGTCATTATTTCATCAATTGAAAACTCTTCAGAAATGCGGCAGAAGCGGAAATAAACCTCGTCCGCCGGGTTGGCGACATTATAGTCTCGCCATGGGACCGCTGCAAGCGCCCCAAGACTCTCAAGACGTACAAGACACCCTTCCGGCAAAAAAGAAGGCAAGGCTGCTCCGAGCAGGAAGAAATCGAAAACCTGACAACGCAGAAGAACTCTTCCCGCCTTAGTAGCCTTGGAGGCTGGAAAGGCGCAGTGTAAGGTCTTCGCTAGAGCCCTTGCTGGGGGCGGTCATTAATTTTTCCCAAGTGTATCAGCCACATTGGAACCTTCGAGAACAAATATCTCTCAAGAACTCCTCAGTGTCGCTGCTCCGAGCGTCTCCCGCCCTTTCCGTAATGGCCACTAGCTGCGTTTGGTGAGAAGAAGCCACGCCACATTACCTGTCCGCATTTACCGCGATCCCATTGACTAGGCAAGTGCGTGTTGCCATAACTGAATTCAAAACGGAAAATGCAGGCACCTCGTACGCGAACGCCGATCTGAGCTTCGAAATCGGAGAAAAGAAGACGAAGTTGTGTAAATAACTCCTAACCATGTGGCAAAGGATCATAATGGTAAGGTATCCTCCAAAACAATAAGGGCGTGCCGTAAACAAAGTAACATGCATGGAACACCCTGTCACAGGAAGAGGAAAATACGGCCATTTCCTTAGCCGGGGGGATCGGGATGTTGCGGAGGCTAACGTACGGGTTTCCCTCCGTGAAGTCCCGGGTTCCCTACTGGAGGTGCTTTGTGAAGAGAAAGTTGTGTGAGTACGACGTCCGTCGGATAGAACGATAAACTGCGGACCCCTTGGCACCTTTCAACAAGAGAGAACTTGTGCCGACCGCGGGATTCAATGCCCCCTTCCTTTCTTAAACATCCCTAATGGCGCTTATACCCTTAGCTATCGGTCGCCTCCGTAACCAAACCAACCGAACTCCTTGGCCAGGTGTAAAATGAGAACATTTTCACCACACTTCACAGGCGCTCTTTTTGAAAAGTGTTATTTTTATTATCAATCAATGGATAAAGATAAATTTTTTCCCAAGCGTATTAATTACAAGCTCCACGGAAAACGAATGGAAATAACACTGAGGACATTGCCTCCCAACATTCTCACAAAATTATGGATAATCTTATTTTATATTGCCAGGACCAGTACTACTGTATCATAGTTAATGCAGTCAGGTCACTCCCGAAATCTTACAATGGGTCAATATATTGGTTCAACGAGGAGTGCAGGCATTGACCAGGCTGCCTGTGCTTTTCCCTTGATCGCGATTCCTAAGTCATCAGGGGGCACCGGAATAATTCAGGACTTGTCTGATTGGACGAAATTTTATAATAAACTGAAATTTACGCTCAGGGACGCCACCAAGGCACTTGAAAAAATCCCAGCAGCCTCGGCTATAGATGAGATAGAAGCCTTTTGGTGATACCTCCGATAGTTTAATTTCTCCTAATCCTCTTCCGTTTTACAATCAACTTTACTTCTTCTGAAGGCGAATAACATGTGTTTGCATTGCTCGTGCGTTTGGTGGCACATAAAGAACACCATCGTGTGTCAGCCTTTTAAGGTTACACACTGGGAACTGTAGTAATTGATTATAGTGGCTATCGTGATTTTACACGGAGAGAGTTGAGAGGGATAGGAAACAACCGATTCACTTCATTCATTCCACAGTCTATCAGCTAGCACGAACGGCGGATTTTATCACTGACAGCTTCAACAGGAATATGGCGGTTCTGGGGCCTTCTTCAACGTCAATAAGGCGTTCTATCGCGCATGGCTGTCCTGCTAAAGATGAGACGACTCCATTTCCCAACATGGATTTTACAAATGGTTCACTCCTCCTTGAGAGACTGGACATTGACCGTGTAGTGGCTCGGGGCGGATTCTAGAGTGAGTCGGATACCCGCCGGCGTGCCTCAGGGATCTGTCCTCGGGCAACTGCTTTACAACATATATTCCCGTGAATTTCCAACTCGTCGTGGGAACCTCGAGATCCTGTCTTTCCATTACGACGATACGGCCCTCCTCTGCTGTTTCTGGAAGAAGGTCACTGCGGTGCGAAGACTGCAGAGCGCTGTGGCGGATCTCTTCGAATTTCACCGTCGATGGCGCTTTGCTGATAACGCACTGAAGACGAAGGCGATCATCTTCAATCCGGGAAATGGCCTACGGTCTGGAGTGAGCCTAGTAGCATATGGGGTCTCCCTACCGTGGGAATCCGAAGTTATCTACCTCCGAGTGCTGAGCGCTTCCTGTACGTGCAAAGGCATTCGCGGCGCTTAGTCGCCTCCGGCCGATTATACGACCGCCGAACCTGAGTATGGAGACGAAACGTAGGCTGTACCAATCGTGCGTGCTGCCTGTCATCGGGTACGCTGCTCAGGTATTGTCAGGAGTATCATGAAAGAAGCTGGGACCCTTTGGACGTCCGTCATTATTTCATCAATTGAAAACTCTTCAGAAATGCGGCAGAAGCGGAAATAAACCTCGTCCGCCGGGTTGGCGACATTATAGTCTCGCCATGGGACCGCTGCAAGCGCCCCATAGACTCTCAAGACGTACAAGAAACCCTTCCGGCAAAAAAGAAGGCAAGGCTGCTCCGAGCAGGAAGAAATCGAAAACCTGACAACGCAGAAGAACTCTTCCCGCCTTAGTAGCCTTGGAGGCTGGAAAGGCGCAGTGTAAGGCCTTCGCTAGAGCCCTTGCAGGGGGCGGTCATTAATTTTTCCCAAGTGTATCAGCTACATTGGAACCTTCGAGAACAAATATCTCTCAAGAACTCCTCAGTGTCGCTGCTCCGAGCGTCTCCCGCCCTTTCCGTAATGGCCACTAGCTGCGTTTGGTGAGAAGAAGCCACGCCACATTACCTGTCCGCATTTACCGCGATCCCATTGACTAGGCAAGTGCGTGTTGCCATTACTGAATTCAAAACGGAAAATGCAGGCACCTCGTACGCGAACGCCGATCTGAGCTTCGAAATCGGAGAAAAGAAGAAGAAGTTGTGTAAATAACTTCTAACCATGTGGCAAAGGATCATAATGGTAAGGTATCCTCCAAAACAATAAGGGCGTGCCGTAAACAAAGTAACATGCATGGAACACCCTGTCACAGGAAGAGGAAAATACGGCCATTTCCTTAGCCGGGGGGATCGGGATGTTGCGGAGGCTAACGTACAGGTTTCCCTCCGTGAAGTCCCGGGTTCCCTACTGGAGGTGCTTTGTGAAGAGAAAGTTGTGTGAGTACGACGTCCGTCGGATAGAACGATAAACTGCGGACCCCTTGGCACCTTTCAACAAGAGAGAACTTGTGCCGACCGCGGGATTCAATGCCCCCTTCCTTTCTTAAACATCCGTAATGGCGCTTATACCCTTAGCTATCGGTCGCCTCCGTAACCAACCCAACCGACCTCCTTGGCCAGGTGTAAAACGAGAACATTTTCACAACACTTCACAGGCGCTCTTTTTGAAAAGTGTTATTTTCATTATCAATCAATGGATAAAGATAAATTTTTTCCCAAGCGTATCAACTACGTTGGATCCTTCGAGAACGCATGTCTCTTGTTCAATAAAGGCAAGCTCCACGGAAAACAATTGGAAATAACACTGGGGACATGGCCTCCCAACATTCTCACAAAATTATGGATAATCTTATTTTATATTGCCAGGACCAGTACTACTGTATCATAGTTAATGCAGTCAGGTCACTCCCGAAATCTTACAATGGGTCAATATATTGGTTCAACGAGGAGTGCTGGCATTGACCAGGCTGCCTGTGCTTTTCCCTTGATCGCGATTCCTAAGTCATCAGGGGGCACCGGAATAATTCAGGACTTGTCTGATTGGACGAAATTTTATAATAAAATGAAATTTACGCTCAGGGACGCCACCAAGGCACTTGAAAAAATCCCAGCAGCCTCGGCTATATATGAGATAGAAGCCTTTTGGTGATACCTCCGATAGTTTAATTTCTCCTAATCCTCTTCCGTTTTCCAATCAACTTTACTTCTCCTGAAGGCAATTAACATGTGTTTGCAGTGCTCGTGCGTTTGGTGGCACATAAAGAACACCATCGTGTTTCAGCCTTTTAAGGTTACACACTGGGAACTGTAGTAATTGATTATAGTGGCTATCGTGATTTTACACGGAGAGAGTTGAGAGGGATAGGAAACAACCGATTCACTTCATTCATTCCACAGTCTATCAGCTAGCACGAACGGCGGATTTTATCACTGACAGCTTCAACAGGAATATGGCGGTTCTGGGGCCTTCTTCGACGTCAATAAGGCGTTCTATCGCGCATGGCTGTCCTGCTAAAGATGAGACGACTCCATTTCCCAACATGGATTTTACGAATGGTTCACTCCTCCTTGAGAGACTGGACATTGACCGTGTAGTGGCTCGGGGCGGATTCTAGAGTGAGTCGGATACCCGCCGGCGTGCCTCAGGGATCTGTCCTCGGGCAACTGCTTTACAACATATATTCCCGTGAATTTCCAACTCGTCGTGGGAACCTCGAGATCCTGTCTTTCCATTACGACGATACGGCCCTCCTCTGCTGTTTCTGGAAGAAGGTCACTGCGGTGCGAAGACTGCAGAGCGCTGTGGCGGATCTCTTCGAATTTCACCGTCGATGGCGCTTTGCTGATAACGCACTGAAGATGAAGGCGATCATCTTCAATCCGGGAAATGGCCTACGGTCTGGAGTGAGCCTAGTAGCATATGGGGTCTCCCTACCGTGGGAATCCGAAGTTATCTACCTCGGAGTGCTGAGCGCTTCCTGTACGTGCAAAGGCATTCGCGGCGCTTAGTCGCCTCCGGCCGATTATACGACCGCCGAACCTGAGTATGGAGACGAAACGTAGGCTGTACCAATCGTGCGTGCTGCCTGTCATCGGGTACGCTGCTCAGGTATTGTCAGAAGTATCATGAAAGAAGCTGGGACCCTTTGGACGTCCGTCATTATTTCATCAATTGAAAACTCTTCAGAAATGCGGCAGAAGCGGAAATAAACCTCGTCCGCCGGGTTGGCGACATTATAGTCTCGCCATGGGACCGCTGCAAGCGCCCCATAGACTCTCAAGACGTACAAGACACCCTTCCGGCAAAAAAGAAGGCAAGGCTGCTCCGAGCAGGAAGAAATCGAAAACCTGACAACGCAGAAGAACTCTTCCCGCCTTAGTAGCCTTGGAGGCTGGAAAGGCGCAGTGTAAGGTCTTCGCTAGAGCCCTTGCTGGGGGCGGTCATTAATTTTTCCCAAGTGTATCAGCCACATTGGAACCTTCGAGAACAAATATCTCTCAAGAACTCCTCAGTGTCGCTGCTCCGAGAGTCTCCCGCCCTTTCCGTAATGGCCACTAGCTGCGTTTGGTGAGAAGAAGCCACGCCACATTACCTGTCCGCATTTACCGCGATCCCATTGACTAGGCAAGTGCGTGTTGCCATAACTGAATTCAAAACGGAAAATGCAGGCACCTCGTACGCGAACGCCGATCTGAGCTTCGAAATCGGAGAAAAGAAGACGAAGTTGTGTAAATAACTCCTAACCATGTGGCAAAGGATCATAATGGTAAGGTATCCTCCAAAACAATAAGGGAGTGCCGTAAACAAAGTAACATGCATGGAACACCCTGTCACAGGAAGAGGAAAATACGGCCATTTCCTTAGCCGGGGGGATCGGGATGTTGCGGAGGCTAACGTACGGGTTTCCCTCCGTGAAGTCCCGGGTTCCCTACTGGAGGTGCTTTGTGAAGAGAAAGTTGTGTGAGTACGACGTCCGTCGGATAGAACGATAAACTGCGGACCCCTTGGCACCTTTCAACAAGAGAGAACTTGTGCCGACCGCGGGATTCAATGCCCCCTTCCTTTCTTAAACATCCGTAATGGCGCTTATACCCTTAGCTATCGGTCGCCTCCGTAACCAAACCAACCGAACTCCTTGGCCAGGTGTAAAATGAGAACATTTTCACCACACTTCACAGGTGCTCTTTTTGAAAAGTGTTATTTTTATTATCAATCAATGGATAAAGATAAATTTTTTCCCAAGCGTATTAATTACAAGCTCCACGGAAAACGAATGGAAATAACACTGAGGACATTGCCTCCCAACATTCTCACAAAATTATGGATAATCTTATTTTATATTGCCAGGACCAGTACTACTGTATCATAGTTAATGCAGTCAGGTCACTCCCGAAATCTTACAATGGGTCAATATATTGGTTCAACGAGGAGTGCAGGCATTGACCAGGCTGCCTGTGCTTTTCCCTTGATCGCGATTCCTAAGTCATCAGGGGGCACCGGAATAATTCAGGACTTGTCTGATTGGACGAAATTTTATAATAAACTGAAATTTACGCTCAGGGACGCCACCAAGGCACTTGAAAAAATCCCAGCAGCCTCGGCTATAGATGAGATAGAAGCCTTTTGGTGATACCTCCGATAGTTTAATTTCTCCTAATCCTCTTCCGTTTTACAATCAACTTTACTTCTTCTGAAGGCGAATAACATGTGTTTGCATTGCTCGTGCGTTTGGTGGCACATAAAGAACACCATGGTGTGTCAGCCTTTTAAGGTTACACACTGGGAACTGTAGTAATTGATTATAGTGGCTATCGTGATTTTACACGGAGAGAGTTGAGAGGGATAGGAAACAACCGATTCACTTCATTCATTCCACAGTCTATCAGCTAGCACGAACGGCGGATTTTATCACTGACAGCTTCAACAGGAATATGGCGGTTCTGGGGCCTTCTTCGACGTCAATAAGGCGTTCTATCGCGCATGGCTGTCCTGCTAAAGATGAGACGACTCCATTTCCCAACATGGATTTTACGAATGGTTCACTCCTCCTTCAGAGACTGGACATTGACCGTGTAGTGGCTCGGGGCGGATTCTAGAGTGAGTCGGATACCCGCCGGCGTGCCTCAGGGATCTGTCCTCGGGCAACTGCTTTACAACATATATTCCCGTGAATTTCCAACTCGTCGTGGGAACCTCGAGATCCTGTCTTTCCATTACGACGATACGGCCCTCCTCTGCTGTTTCTGGAAGAAGGTCACTGCGGTGCGAAGACTGCAGAGCGCTGTGGCGGATCTCTTCGAATTTCACCGTCGATGGCGCTTTGCTGATAACGCACTGAAGACGAAGGCGATCATCTTCAATCCGGGAAATGGCCTACGGTCTGGAGTGAGCCTAGTAGCATATGGGGTCTCCCTACCGTGGGAATCCGAAGTTATCTACCTCGGAGTGCTGAGCGCTTCCTGTACGTGCAAAGGCATTCGCGGCGCTTAGTCGCCTCCGGCCGATTATACGACCGCCGAACCTGAGTATGGAGACGAAACGTAGGCTGTACCAATCGTGCGTGCTGCCTGTCATCGGGTACGCTGCTCAGGTATTGTCAGGAGTATCATGAAAGAAGCTGGGACCCTTTGGACGTCCGTCATTATTTCATCAATTGAAAACTCTTCAGAAATGCGGCAGAAGCGGAAATAAACCTCGTCCGCCGGGTTGGCGACATTATAGTCTCGCCATGGGACCGCTGCAAGCGCCCCATAGACTCTCAAGACGTACAAGAAACCCTTCCGGCAAAAAAGAAGGCAAGGCTGCTCCGAGCAGGAAGAAATCGAAAACCTGACAACGCAGAAGAACTCTTCCCGCCTTAGTAGCCTTGGAGGCTGGAAAGGCGCAGTGTAAGGCCTTCGCTAGAGCCCTTGCAGGGGGCGGTCATTAATTTTTCCCAAGTGTATCAGCTACATTGGAACCTTCGAGAACAAATATCTCTCAAGAACTCCTCAGTGTCGCTGCTCCGAGCGTCTCCCGCCCTTTCCGTAATGGCCACTAGCTGCGTTTGGTGAGAAGAAGCCACGCCACATTACCTGTCCGCATTTACCGCGATCCCATTGACTAGGCAAGTGCGTGTTGCCATAACTGAATTCAAAACGGAAAATGCAGGCACCTCGTACGCGAACGCCGATCTGAGCTTCGAAATCGGAGAAAAGAAGACGAAGTTGTGTAAATAACTCCTAACCATGTGGCAAAGGATCATAATGGTAAGGTATCCTCCAAAACAATAAGGGCGTGCCGTAAACAAAGTAACATGCATGGAACACCCTGTCACAGGAAGAGGAAAATACGGCCATTTCCTTAGCCGGGGGGATCGGGATGTTGCGGAGGCTAACGTACGGGTTTCCCTCCGTGAAGTCCCGGGTTCCCTACTGGAGGTGGTTTGTGAAGAGAAAGTTGTGTGAGTACGACGTCCGTCGGATAGAACGATAAACTGCGGACCCCTTGGCACCTTTCAACAAGAGAGAACTTGTGCCGACCGCGGGATTCAATGCCCCCTTCCTTTCTTAAACATCCGTAATGGCGCTTATACCCTTAGCTATCGGTCGCCTCCGTAACCAAACCAACCGAACTCCTTGGCCAGGTGTAAAATGAGAACATTTTCACCACACTTCACAGGCGCTCTTTTTGAAAAGTGTTATTTTTATTATCAATCAATGGATAAAGATAAATTTTTTCCCAAGCGTATTAATTACAAGCTCCACGGAAAACGAATGGAAATAACACTGAGGACATTGCCTCCCAACATTCTCACAAAATTATGGATAATCTTATTTTATATTGCTAGGACCAGTACTACTGTATCATAGTTAATGCAGTCAGGTCACTCCCGAAATCTTACAATGGGTCAATATATTGGTTCAACGAGGAGTGCAGGCATTGACCAGGCTGCCTGTGCTTTTCCCTTGATCGCGATTCCTAAGTCATCAGGGGGCACCGGAATAATTCAGGACTTGTCTGATTGGACGAAATTTTATAATAAACTGAAATTCACGCTCAGGGACGCCACCAAGGCACTTGAAAAAATCCCAGCAGCCTCGGCTATAGATGAGATAGAAGCCTTTTGGTGATACCTCCGATAGTTTAATTTCTCCTAATCCTCTTCCGTTTTACAATCAACTTTACTTCTTCTGAAGGCGAATAACATGTGTTTGCATTGCTCGTGCGTTTGGTGGCACATAAAGAACACCATCGTGTGTCAGCCTTTTAAGGTTACACACTGGGAACTGTAGTAATTGATTATAGTGGCTATCGTGATTTTACACGGAGAGAGTTGAGAGGGATAGGAAACAACCGATTCACTTCATTCATTCCACAGTCTATCAGCTAGCACGAACGGCGGATTTTATCACTGACAGCTTCAACAGGAATATGGCGGTTCTGGGGCCTTCTTCGACGTCAATAAGGCGTTCTATCGCGCATGGCTGTCCTGCTAAAGGTGAGACGACTCCATTTCCCAACATGGATTTTACGAATGGTTCACTCCTCCTTGAGAGACTGGACATTGACCGTGTAGTGGCTCGGGGCGGATTCTAGAGTGAGTCGGATACCCGCCGGCGTGCCTCAGGGATCTGTCCTCGGGCAACTGCTTTACAACATATATTCCCGTGAATTTCCAACTCGTCGTGGGAACCTCGAGATTCTGTCTTTCCATTACGACGATACGGCCCTCCTCTGCTGTTTCGGGAAGAAGGTCACTGCGGTGCGAAGACTGCAGAGCGCTGTGGCGGATCTCTTCGAATTTCACCGTCGATGGCGCTTTGCTGATAACGCACTGAAGACGAAGGCGATCATCTTCAATCCGGGAAATGGCCTACGGTCTGGAGTGAGCCTAGTAGCATATGGGGTCTCCCTACCGTGGGAATCCGAAGTTATCTACCTCGGAGTGCTGAGCGCTTCCTGTACGTGCAAAGGCATTCGCGGCGCTTAGTCGCCTCCGGCCGATTATACGACCGCCGAACCTGAGTATGGAGACGAAACGTAGGCTGTACCAATCGTTCGTGCTGCCTGTCATCGGGTACGCTGCTCAGGTATTGTCAGGAGTATCATGAAAGAAGCTGGGACCCTTTGGACGTCCGTCATTATTTCATCAATTGAAAACTCTTCAGAAATGCGGCAGAAGCGGAAATAAACCTCGTCCGCCGGGTTGGCGACATTATAGTCTCGCCATGGGACCGCTGCAGGCGCCCCATAGACTCTCAAGACGTACAAGACACCCTTCCGGCAAAAAAGAAGGCAAGGCTGCTCCGAGCAGGAAGAAATCGAAAACCTGACAACGCAGAAGAACTCTTCCCGCCTTAGTAGCCTTGGAGGCTGGAAAGGCGCAGTGTAAGGCCTTCGCTAGAGCCCTTGCAGGGGGCGGTCATTAATTTTTCCCAAGTGTATCAGCTACATTGGAACCTTCGAGAACAAATATCTCTCAAGAACTCCTCAGTGTCGCTGCTCCGAGCGTCTCCCGCCCTTTCCGTAATGGCCACTAGCTGCGTTTGGTGAGAAGAAGCCACGCCACATTACCTGTCCGCATTTACCGCGATCCCATTGACTAGGCAAGTGCGTGTTGCCATTACTGAATTCAAAACGGAAAATGCAGGCACCTCGTACGCGAACGCCGTTCTGAGCTTCGAAATCGGAGAAAAGAAGAAGAAGTTGTGTAAATAACTTCTAACCATGTGGCAAAGGATCATAATGGTAAGGTATCCTCCAAAACAATAAGGGCGTGCCGTAAACAAAGTAACATGCATGGAACACCCTGTCACAGGAAGAGGAAAATACGGCCATTTCCTTAGCCGGGGGGATCGGGATGTTGCGGAGGCTAACGTACAGGTTTCCCTCCGTGAAGTCCCGGGTTCCCTACTGGAGGTGCTTTGTGAAGAGAAAGTTGTGTGAGTACGACGTCCGTCGGATAGAACGATAAACTGCGGACCCCTTGGCACCTTTCAACAAGAGAGAACTTGTGCCGACCGCGGGATTCAATGCCCCCTTCCTTTCTTAAACATCCGTAATGGCGCTTATACCCTTAGCTATCGGTCGCCTCCATAACCAAACCAACCGACCTCCTTGGCCAGGTGTAAAACGAGAACATTTTCACAACACTTCACAGGCGCTCTTTTTGAAAAGTGTTATTTTTATTATCAATCAATGGATAAAGATAAATTTTTTCCTAAGCGTATTAATTACAAGCTCCACGGAAAACGAATGGAAATAACACTGAGGACATTGCCTACCAACATTCTCACAAAATTATGGATAATCTTATTTTATATTGCCAGGACCAGTACTACTGTATCATAGTTAATGCAGTCAGGTCACTCCCGAAATCTTACAATGGGTCAATATATTGGTTCAACGAGGAGTGCTGGCATTGACCAGGCTGCCTGTGCTTTTCCCTTGATCGCGATTCCTAAGTCATCAGGGGGCACCGGAATAATTCAGGACTTGTCTGATTGGACGAAATTTTATAATAAAATGAAATTTACGCTCAGGGACGCCACCAAGGCACTTGAAAAAATCCCAGCAGCCTCGGCTATATATGAGATAGAAGCCTTTTGGTGATACCTCCGATAGTTTAATTTCTCCTAATCCTCTTCCGTTTTCCAATCAACTTTACTTCTCCTGAAGGCGAATAACATGTGTTTGCAGTGCTCGTGCGTTTGGTGGCACATAAAGAACACCATCGTGTTTCAGCCTTTTAAGGTTACACACTGGGAACTGTAGTAATTGATTATAGTGGCTATCGTGATTTTACACGGAGAGAGTTGAGAGGGATAGGAAACAACCGATTCACTTCATTCATTTCACAGTCTATCAGCTAGCACGAACGGCGGATTTTATCACTGACAGCTTCAACAGGAATATGGCGGTTCTAAGGCCTTCTTCGACGTCAATAAGGCGTTCTATCGCGCATGGCTGTCCTGCTAAAGATGAGACGACTCCATTTCCCAACTTGGATTTTACGAATGGTTCACTCCTCCTTGAGAGACTGGACATTGACCGTGTAGTGGCTCGGGGCGGATTCTAGAGTGAGTCGGATACCCGCCGGCGTGCCTCAGGGATCTGTCCTCGGGCAACTGCTTTACAACATATATTCCCGTGAATTTCCAACTCGTCGTGGGAACCTCGAGATCCTGTCTTTCCATTACGACGATACGGCCCTCCTCTGCTGTTTCTGGCAGGAGGACACTGCGGTGCGAAGACTGCAGAGCGCTGTGGTGGATCTCTTCGAATTTCACCGTCGATGGCGCTTTGCTGATAACGCACAGAAGACGAAGGCGATCATCTTCAATCCGGGAAATGGCCTACGGTCTGGAGTGAGCCTAGCGGCACATGGAGTCTCCCTACCGTGGGAATCCGAAGTTATCTACCTCGGAGTGCTGAGCGCTTCCTGTACGTGCAAAGGCATTCGCGGCGCTTAGTCGCCTCCGGCCGATTATACGACCGCCGCACCTGAGTATGGAGACGAAACGTAGACTGTACCAATCGTGCGTGCTGCCTGTCATCGGGTACGCTGCTCAGGTATGTCAGGAGTATCATGAACGAAGCTGGGACCCTTTGGACGTCCGTCATTATTTCATCAATTGAAAACTCTTCAGAAATGCGGCAGAAGCGGAAATAAACCTCGTCCACCGGGTTGGCGACATAATAGTCTCGCCATGGGACCGCTGCAAGCGCCCCATAGACTCTCAAGACGTACAAGACACCCTTCCGGCAAAAAAGAAGGCAAGGCTGCTCCGAGCAAGAAGAAATCGAAAACCTGACAACGCAGAAGAACTCTTTCCGCCTTAGTAGCCTTGGAGGCTGGAAAGGCGCAGTGTAAGGGCTTTGCAAGACCCCTTGCAGGGGGCAGTCATTACTTTTTCTAATGCGTATCAGCTACATTGGATCCTTCGAGAACACCTGTCTATCAAGAACTCCTCAGTCTCACTGCGATGAGCATCGCCCGCCCTTTCCGTAATGGCCCCTAGCTGCGTTATGTGAGAAGAAGCCCCGCCACATTACCTGTCCGGATTTACAGCGATCCCATGGCTTCGTCATAAGCGTTTGCCATTGTTGAATTCAAAGCGGACGACCACCTTGCCTGGGTTACAACAACTGTGACAGCGTCCGCCGCTTCCGCACTTCTCATCAGACCTCACCTTCGGACGAGGACTCTGACTTGGTTACCAATCTCCCAACCGTATTTTTCCTGCCTTTGCCACATCTCAGGTAACCTTCCCTCTTTTTAATGTTTCCGTTCTCGCGATAGGTCACCAAGCCATCCATAATACTCAATTGCTAATACCTAGGTAAATGGTGTAATATGTCTCATGTTATATAATACACGTTTTGAGACTCTGCGTATTTCCTGTGACGTTCATCCGATAGCCCGAGTGTCGCAATCGAAACGCCACTTGTGACTTTTCCGAATTAACTACCCCTCTACTTTCGTATGCCGGCTTTATTTCCGCCCTTCCATGCTGTGAGGCCTGGGAAAACGTAATCCTCTGTTCTATGACGGAGGCACAGATATATTTCAGATGAGCTTCTCGTCTTCTTTGCCCTTGACATCACCAGGGAAGTCCTCGCAAAGAATTCAAAGCACCAAATACAGGTTTCAGTTTCTCTAATCTTCACACCCTCAACTGAAACAATGACTACATACTTCAACTACCCACCTCCTGAACTCCAGGAAGAGCTTCGCTCCATTGCAAATAGGATTGTTGCTCCTGGGAAATGTATTTTGGCAGCAGATGAATCCACTGCAACCATTGGCAAGAGATTTTCTGACATTAGGGTAGAAAACACTGAAGATAATAGGAGGCGGTATCGGCAGCTCCTTTTCACAGCAGACAAAGTTGTTGGAGAAAATATTTCTGGAGTTATCCCATTCCACGAAATTGTTTATCAAAAATCTGATGCTGGAACTCCATTTGTGAAGCTTCTGGAGGAGCGTGGTATCATCCCTGGAATTAAGGTGGATACTTGTGTTGTTCCTTTGTTTGGTGCTGAAGATGAATGTACCACTCAGGGTCTTGACAATTTGGCCCAGCGTTGTGAACAGTACAAGAAGGATGGTTGCCATTTTGCCAAGTGGCGCTGTGTGCTGAAATTCAAGAAGAATACACCTTCCTAGCAGGCTTTCTTGGAAAACGCTAATGTTTTGGCCCGCTATGCTTCCATCTGTTTGCTATATTCATATCTGGGAGATCACGCATGATGGAATGCGTAGTACCCACGCCACCCAG
This sequence comes from Hetaerina titia, assembly GCA_037158775.1. Classification (NCBI taxonomy): domain Eukaryota; kingdom Metazoa; phylum Arthropoda; class Insecta; order Odonata; family Calopterygidae; genus Hetaerina; species Hetaerina titia. The sequence continues at coordinate 30,710,740 of CM073779.1, forward strand.
GCTAGGTAGCCCGCCGCTTTAGGGATATCTACATGTCTAACGCGTGCCAGAATAGGAATGAGAGCCAAGACCCGACGTACTGCTTTATCTGTAAGCTTTAGACTTTGGTTGACGGTGTCGATGTGAACGCCTAAGTATTTGATGGTGCGCGTGGGGATTAAGATTGATTTGGACATGTTTACCGTTACGTTAAGGGTCTCACTAAGATACTGGGTGATCTGGAAGCCACACATTTTCTTATTACTGTAAATTAACCAGTCGTCGAGATACACGATAGAATGGACACCGAATTTATTTTGCACTAGAGTCATTACATCTGTCGCCCACCGTTGTAAGATAGCCTGGCTGAGGGGGTGTCCCATTGGGAGTCTCGTAAAGGCGTACTCTTTGCCTCTGTACTTGAGGCCGTAGAATTTCCAATGGCGAATGTGGACTTGAATTTGATAGAAGGCGGAGGTTAAGTCTATCTTGATTACCCAGGCGTTGGGAGGGATAAGGGCCAGTGCTTTGGCCGGGCCGAGGAGGGAGAACTTGGGCTTCTTATAGTTAGGAGTCCACGGACTTAAGTCTTGTATAAAGCGGTAGTTCCCGTCCGGTTTAGGTATTGCGAAACACTTGAAAGAACACTTCACTGGCCAAGGTACGAGGATACCGGCTTCCAGGAACTTGTTTACGAACTGGTCTAAGATTACACTTGGGCGTGTACGTAAGGTGAGGAACGGGGCTGCTCCCGGTTTCGGGAGGCTGGCACCAACCTTAGATATGATGGTATTGACGCGGCGCGGGTAGCAGAATGGAGCGATGGGCGCAACTTGGGAAATATTTAGTTCCGCCGTGGCTTCTTCCTCCTCGTTGATCTCCGGGTCGGGGATGCGGAGGGCGTCCTCCTCCGGGATGTCGGGGAGGGGTTGGGTGGTTCCTGGTTCTGGGATGGTGTGCCACCGCCATGCGTCCGACTCGTTGTCTGGGTTGTCCTCGTTGTCGATGTCACAACCTGAGTCCTCGTCACCTGACGTCTCTGAGCAGCCGGAGTCCTCGCCGGAGGATGTCTCCCAGGCAGCTGGGTCGTCGGGCTCACCGGATGCAGCCCACCGGAGGAGCTGCTCATCACCGGAGTCCACGGACGCTTCAGGCAGGTGGATGACGGGAACCTCGTTGCCCCCGCCCGCGTCCCCGTTGACGGGTGGAGGGTTGACGAAAGGGCTGGTATTGCTGGCGGGGTGGCGGCGGCTGTGGTGCGGGTGGTTGGAAATTGGCGAACCCCGCTGGCAGGTGCAGGAGGTCGATTGGCACCTCGGCAGATAGGCGCAAGGTGTCTGTCCATCCTATGGTGGCGACGGCTAGCAGAGTCCGAGCCCTATTATATAAGGCCTTTTTCTGTATTTCGTCTAGGTTGTCCCAGCTTGCCGCCATTGTGAGCACCAGATTGATCTCATGGAGGTCACATGCTTTGAGTCGAGGGCTGGACTTATTATTACTTAAGGATGTAAATAGGCGTAGTACCTCTGCGTCATCCGGCGGGTCCATGCCTGGTTGTAGGTTTTGTGGCAGCAGCTCGGAGAATGTTGGTGCGACTCCGGCAATGGGGATTCCTCGCTGTGCCATGGCTTGGGTGAGCTGGAGCAGGTGCTGCGTTATTTCATTAAGCTGAGCCTGTAGTTCGGGGTTTGCAGGGGCTGAAGCCATACTGGATGGTGATGATAATTCAAATTCTTCAGTTACGGTTTCTTGGTGCTGGGTCAGGAATAGGTCCTCAGATACCGGGTCGCCTTGTGACGGTGTATGCATAGAGACTGCTGCTCCTGGCCCTGCGTACCTCCGAACGAAAATCTCACGACTGACTTTGTTCTGCTTTACTACCACACCTACTCCCAGCACACTTCCAAGTCCCATGCTAAAGTGTATGACGGCAAGAAACTTACAACCAGGCACAAGTGGCAAGACGACCGTGGCAGAGAAAACCGCATGAAATTCACCGCCCTCCGAAACAAAGTACGTGGACTGCTAAGAGACCACCAGCGAAAAGAATGTCATGAAACCATCTCGGAACTGGCTACTGTGTAAGGCTCAATCTGGAGGATGGCTCGCCCCCTAAAGTCTCCCACAGAAGTGGCAGGGATCACAACTTCTCTTCAGATGAGGAAAAGAGCCAGCTCTTTGCAGGCATCCTCTGGGTACACTTCTCCAAATATTTGAAATCACCTCTAGAAGGAAAGGTCAAATAGCACTGGGAAAGTCTCCAGTACGCCCCTTCAAGCGAAGCTGACCAAATCTCAGTCGACGCTTTGCTGGCCTGGATGGAATCACGAATGAGGTGCTTAGGAACTTGCCAAAGGGAGGTCTTCCATACCTGGCCTCCTTATTTAGTGCAGCAATCCAGCTGGGGCATTTCCTACACCGTTATAATCTTGCAAAGATCATCGTAACTAAGTCAAACCCCCTGAACCTAAGAGAGAAACAGAATCTCCTAGGTAATTCCCTTCCAACTTCATGGTGGTAACACTGAGTATGACGCTACAGATCGATAGAAATTTGAATTTGTCAGTCAACTGCAAGCCACAATAATTCACAAGACCTGCACTTATTCTTCATGCCGTGCCGAGGGTGTTTCTTACAATGGCCATCACCAGCATCGTATTATCGAGTGTCAATTATTGAATCACGGGATTATTCTTCAGTGGTATATGCTATGAAAGATATGCATCAATAAACAGCCATTCAATCCCCACCTGAAAGTTGTTGCTTGCATTTCCTGGGCCTTCACAGCCACATTCAAAAGAGGATACGCCCGCGAAGAAGCAATCATTTGGAGGAATTGGATGCAGAACCCTACAAATGCAGTGGACTCTTCTGCTAACTCTTGGGGTAAACAGACGCATATCCAATGCTGGAGCGCTGCAGCCAGTCAACAGGGTCACTGCCATCATATCTGGAATCCTTCCGGTATTGCATATTCAACGAGCCATCCAATCTGAAATTTGAAATTCAGCATATATTTAACCGTACACCTACACCAAGGCGACTTGAGTCATTCTTAGCCATAGCTCCGGTGGGGGAATGATAACTAAGTCCCTCCTTCTCACCCTCTGGAGGTGCTTGTGCTGTGTCCCTGAGGAACAAGACCTAATAATCCCAGAATAGACAGGATTTTGCCAAGAATTGCAACATCCCACCAAATTTTACTGAGGACATTACAGGTGCTTTCAACAGAAGACAAGTTACATGGGCTGTATTTCTCGACCTTGAAGCAGCCTTCAAATGGGTGTTGTCAAAGGGCTTGATTTTTAAAATAGGCAACTTGCCCTTCCGTATCCATTTTACGAATTCACTACAGCCATTCTATGTCACACACCGGGCAGCTACTTCTAATCTCCATACCCCGGACTCTGGTATACCTCAGGGGTACTTTCTATCACCACTATTATTCACAATCTTCCTGAACAACCTTCAAAACCATGACGGCACAAATCTATATTTACATGCCGATGACACTACAACATCCACATAGGTGGAAAATCCTACTTGGGCTACCCTTCTGCTTCAAAGGGCCCTAAAAAACCTAGAGGACTGGATGGACTACTGGAAACTGAAATTAAACCCAGCTACATGTGCCCAAATCGATTTCCCCGGTGGAAGAATTAGAGACCTGGGTCCCCCATCCAGTTCGGCACCAAAATGATCCCAAGAAAGGAAAACACCTCCTATCTGGGCATCCACGCTAGACAATGGGCTTTGTTGGCCCCAACAAATTAGCAATGCTTCAGGAAAAGTATTGGGGGCAACTAGGGCCCTCCAACCCATTTTATGATCTTCTGCACCAGTGTCACTAAAGACAAAGAAGTTGCTCTACCTCAGTATGAAAAGACCATTCCTTTGCTATGGGGTACCGCCATGGCTGTAGGTGTTTCCATCCCATCTAAAAAAGATACAGGTAACAGAATCAAAAATCCTGAGGTGACTGGTTGGTGCGCCATAGTTCATCCAATACAGCAACATCAATAAAGATTTGAACATCCCTCCTATTCTCAGTTTCCTGAGAGAACAGACAGAAAACATGACAACAGCCTTAGCCAACACTGGAAACTAGCTCCTCGATGGACAACTCACAGAAGACCCTATGTAGCTCTAACTCTGCAACACCCACACCGCAGTAACTCACCCGGCAAACTTTTTTGCAATCCGCATAAGATAAATAAATAAAGCTACATAAGAAATACATGCTCTAAACAGCCCATGGTTGGAAGCAGCTTACTCTAGGAGCAGTAAGAGACTTAGAAACATTGTTCTCTCTCTCTCTCAATCATTCACAATATGCTCTAATCTCATACTTGGACTTCAAGAAAGATAATGCGATAGATTATTTCAATTGTAATAAAAATTACAATAAAAGATATTATTTTACCTTTAGTATCATAACAAAATATTATTTTGATTTTAATATATATATGAAACAAACTATCTGATTTTTCGGGGCCAGATCTTCCTGGGAAATCATAACCAGCAGAGGGAAAGGAACTGGGCCCCCTACCCTGATGTGTGAATTCCACATGCTGTCGGACTTAGTACTGGATGAACTCTACCATCACCTACCAAACCGACCTTTGGGTTGAATACTGTTTGTGGTTATTTTATATGTTATAAATGAACATATCTTTGCATTAAAACATTCTTCTATGACACCCTCCATATCATGTCAATCATTAAGTTCAAGTACATATCTAACATTACCTTAATGAATTCAACAAATAATAAAAAATAACATCTTGTGCTGCTAAGACTGCAGTAATTACTACATTTTGCAAAAAAAATCATGGTGAATCACAGCTCAAGCAAAGGCTTCATCGCACATTGTTACAGAGTCGAAGAAAAGTTCATGACAGGGAACATCTCTCAAATTAAAAAACTCGAGACTAACTGGCCAATTGCCAGGTCAGATGAGATGACCCTCCATTACCAAAATGAACCCTTTAACTACCTCTCAAAAATCCAAATAAAAGCAAACTCTCATTTTGGCTGCTGGCCACTGGAGTTTCTCACAGGAGTGCCGTGGGTGCATGAAGTGTAAAGAATGTGCTATGTTCTGCCCATCAAAGATTATCACAGTTGTGGCCCAAGTCCATAAATTGTGGAAAATCCCCACAGGTATGGACATCAAGGATGCTCACTAGAGACCCCGATTACATTAAAGTAAAAAATGCCCAATAATGCTTGCCAACAAGGATGCTCAAGTAGTGACAATAATCACCTTAACTGTGGAGCATTCTCTACAGGATTGGCCATAAAGACATTCTTTTGGGTGCACCAGGCACAGCAAGTGTGAAGAATCCCTATTGGTGTTGACATCAAGGATTCTCACAGTTGGGAACCATGGAAATAAGGTATGAAGAGTCCAGTGGGTGGACATCAAGGCATCTAATAGAGTAGCCACAAGAAACAAATGGGCATCAAGGATTCTTACAGTTACAAACAGAGTAAATAAACTGTGATTAATCCCAAAAGATCTGGGCAGTAAGACTTCTGAAAGGATTACAACATGCAAAAGAGAGGTATAAAATCTGCATGTTGCTTACTATCCAGGATGCCTGCAGGAGTGCCCCAGGCACCGAAAATATAAATAATATCCAAAGTTTGCAAAAAAATACGTATTGGGATACATCAAGTTGCAATGTCTCTATCCCTGTAGCTTCCAATGCACTCTCTGGATTGGGAACAATTCCCCTATTAGCTATCCTTGCAACTTGCTAGAACAGTAGTAAGTTAATTGTCAAGTAATGCTTACAAATACTGCTTGTTTATTTGGGGATACCTGCAAAATGCTCATTTCCCCTATTAGTCTTAAATTTAGTTAACTTACATACTAATTTACAGGTCCAGAACATTGAATCTCTACAATTATTGCAAATAAAGTACACAAGCGCCATCATCCAGTCACACCTAGTCGGTGCTTTTCTTTCATCCATTATATTATATTTTTTTATTTGCGAGAATTCTCACAGCCATGCAAATGAGGTATAAAAAACGGACCAAAAGAGATGGATCAAGAATCTGTAAAGTTCTGGCCATCAAGGATGTCCACAGGAGTGTCCCATTCAATGGAAGTCTGAATAATCTCCTCAGTACCTCAATCAAAGATGCTCCCAGGGATGCACCGGCAGCAGTCATCCAAACACAAAAAATATGAAAGTTCCCCACAGGTATGCACATCAAGGATACTCACAGAAGAACCCAAAGCACATGAAGGGTGAGAATCCTGCAAGGTGCTGGCCATTGAGAAACTTGCTGGAACACAATAGGCACTGGAAAGGTGCAGAATCACCAAACAGGTTGGACATCATGGATACTCTCTGGTGTTAAGCAGGTATATAGAGTGTGAAGAACCCCAATCCATTTGGATGGCAAAACTTCTCACAGGAGTACCACCAGCTAGAGAATGCACGCAGGAGATCCTAAGGCACTGAAAGTTTAAAGAATCTCCACCGGTGCTCATTCAAATATGCTGACAGGGCACCCCAGGAACTTGGATGTGGAAAAGTCTCCTCAGGGGTATACATTCCTAATTGTCACAGAAAAGTAATAGCTACAAGAGTGGTTAGTAATCCACAACATAATGGCCATTAAAAGAGTCACAGGGGAAACCCAGGCTCTGGAACTAAAAACGTAATCCACAGGTCTCATTCAAAGATGCTTACAGCCACGCACAATTAACATGAAATGAGTTCAATTCGAAAAGGTATGGGTATCTAGGATCCGCATTTTGGATACCAGGGCACTAATACTGTACAATCAGTAATGTCTTGACAATTCAGGATACCTAGAGAATCCCTCCAGGCAAAGGCATTTTGAATAATGCCCACAGGTATGCAAATTTACATATCTATCTCTTAGGTGCAAACAAAGCACAGGAAACGTGAAATGTCTGCAAGGTGATGACCATCCAGAAACTTGGTGGATTGCCATAGGCACTAGAAATGAGAACAATCATCCCAGCTCTGGCCATCATAGGTTCTCACACTTGCAAACAAGGAACAAACTGTCTTTAATCCCAAGACGTGTGGCACGGAAGACTTTTCACGGGGGTACCACACGCAAGGGTATGGTATAAAATCATCATGATTATTACCCACAAGTTTTCTGTATAACTCCTCAAAACTTGGAAATAGTGCAAATGAACAATTAAGATTACCATAAAAAAAGGGTGGGATAAATAAAATTTGCAATGCACCTACACCGGTCACTTCCTATACACCCTCTGAATTGGGGGTTAAATCCCCCTTAGTTATTGTTGCACTTGTTTCAAAAGTGGCTGGTTTATTGCCAAGTTATTTAACATGTAAACACTTTTCTTTGGGGTTACCACCAAAAGGTCACTTCCGCAGATAATCTTAAATTTAGCTGATTGTCACTCTACTTCACAGATGAAGAAAAGTGTTTTTCTCTCCTCCTCTTGGTATAGGAGCCTGACGTTTTTCTTTCGCTGCATTACAAAATAGTCTTTTCTTTGCAAGAAATATCACAGGAGGGCACTGGCGCATGAAGTATAAAATATTCCACAGCAAATGATGGGTCAAGAATTCGCAATGTTTTGGTCATCAAGGATACTTACAGAACCATCCCTCGCAAAGAACATGTGCAGCATCACCGAAGGTGCTTAATCAAAGATGCTCACAGGGGCACACCGGGAACTTCAAGTTTGGTGTTTGAGCCCAGGTGTGGGCATCAAAGTTTCACAAAGAGGATGACAGGGCACTCAGAGGGTGAAATTTGTCAGGTCACAATGAACGTCACTTCCAATACACACTCTGCTATTGGGATAAAATCCACTTTGGCCTACCCTTTCAACTTCTTACAACAGTGGCTAGTTTATAACCCACTAATACATGCAAATAATTAATGTGTATTAGGGGATATTTTAAAATGCTCACATCCCCAGTAGGTCTTAATGTTTGTTAAGTTTAAGTATTGTTCACAATTGTTGGATTCAACACAAACAAAGATCCTCATGCATCGAAAATTTTAAGAATCTCCACAGGTGCTAATTCAAATATGCAGACAGAGGCACCCCAGGAACTTGGATGTGGAAAAGTCTCCTCAGGGGTATACACGTTTTATTGTCACAGACAGGTAATAGCTAGAAGAATGGTTAGTAATCCACAAAATGATGGCCATTAAAACAGTCACAGAGGAACCCCCGGCTCTGGAAGTGAAAACGTTATTAAAAAGCACAGGAAGGTTGAAATGTCTGCAAGGTGCTGACTATCCAAAAATTTGGCGGAATGCCATAAGCACTGGAAGTTGGAAGAATCCACCCTGGTGTGGCCATCATAGGTTGTTGATCTTGGAACCACGGCGTAAACACGGTGTTTAATCCCCGAGGTTGAGGACAGCAAGAATATTGAAGGGGGTACCATCTGCAAGAGAAAAGTATAAAGTCTTAATGAATATTACAACCAAGGATTTCTGCAAGAATTTTCCAAGCTCAGAAAATGCATGATGTATCCAAGATTTGTACTAAAAAATATTGGGATGTAATAGGTTGCATTTGAAATGAAGTAATATACCTTGTAATTCTACACACTTTTTTTGAAAAGCATGACCCTGGTTTCAACATTGAACGTCATCATCGGGTGAACCTCCTAGAAGCACACTTGGTTTATATGCATATGGATCAACGGAGTGGGGATTGGTCAGAGAGGGAGTGTAGAGGGAATAAAAGGTTACAATATAGCTGGGAAGAAGAGAGAATTGCAATTTTCAGTGCCAATGTTTGACTTGGAAACAAGTCAAGTCGTCCAAGTCAGCGATTGACACAGAAGGATGTTATTCTCTTTTTTCCCAGCTACATTGTAACCTTCTAACCCCTTCACCCTCCCTCTCTGACCAAATCCCCTCTCGCTTGATCACGAGGTATGTAAACCACGTGTGCTTCTAGGTGGTTCTCCTGATGATGACGTTCAATGTCAAAACCAGGGTCATGCTTTTAAATAAAGAGGTTGGAATTACAAAATAAATTATTTTATTTCAATATCTTACGCAAATTCCATTAAGCTACGCCTGAAAAAAAATTTTTTTTTAAGTTTCAATGTCTCTATACCTTTCACTTTTTAGGCAGTCTCTAGATTTGGTGTAAAATCCCCTATTAGTTATTGTTTAACTTGCTTCAACAGTGGCGTGTTTGCTACCAAGTTATTTAATATATTAATACTTTTATTTGGGGATACCAGCAAAAGTTCACTTCCCCAGGTAGTCTTAAAATTAGTTAATTCTCATTCTACTTCACAGATTAAGAAAAATGTTTTTCTATAATTATTACAAAGTGATAGCATGTGTGCCATCATCTGGGCACACATGCCGGATGCTTTTCCATCACTGTATTACATTATAATTTTATCTTTGCAAGAAATATCACTTGAGGGGCCATGGCACATGAAATATAAAATATCTCATGGCACATGAAGGGCCAAGAATCCACAAATTTCTCGTCACCAAGGATACTTACTGAACCACTCCTTGGAATGAAAGTGGGTGGAATCCCCAAGGGTGCCTAATCAAATGCTGACAGCGGCACACCAAGAACTGGAAGTGTGGTGAGTCGGCACAGATGTGAGCATCATGGATTCGCAATGGGGACGATAGGCCCCTCATGAGATAAAATTGTGCAAGACCTGCCCATTGAGGATGCCTAGAGCAGCACAGGCATGTTGAAAAATCCCCACAGGTTAGCACAACATTAGTGTTTCTCACAGGATTACACAAAGCACAGGAAGCTTGAAAATTCTGCATGATGCTGGCCAATGAGGAACACGCTGGGTCGCAATAAACACTGGAAGTAGGAAGAAATCCATACTTGAGTGACCATCTGGGATCCTCACTGTTGCGAACCAGGTATATAAAGTGTCAAGAATTAAAAAAAGTGTGGATGAGAAGACTTCTGACAGGAGTACCATAGGAGAGAGAAGGTTACATATTATACATGATGCTGGCTATCGATGATAGTAGTGGCAGTACCAAAGCACAGAAAATGTAGAAACTATCCATATTTTGCACAGAAAGAAAAGAATTAAGATAGGAAAATTTGTAAAGTCACCATTAATGTCACTTCCTATAACCTCTCTGGTTTGGGGAGTAAAATCAAATATTACCTATCCTTGCAATTTTTTACAACACTGGCTAGTTTAAAACCTAGTAATACATAGAAATACTACATGTTTATTTGGCCATGCGTGCAAAATGCTCAGATCCCCTGTTAATCTTAATGTTGGTTTAATTTAACAGTAATTCACAATTTGAGGGTATTTTATAGCTACAATTAAAAACAAAAATTTTTTGTACCATCCTCCCCACACAGTGGGACAGTTCTTTGCATTCACTCTACTCTATCATTTGCATACTACTATGTGTATGCGATGACTTTGTCATTGAGAATACCTTCGGCACCCCTTAGGCACAGGAAATTTGAAGAGTGCCCACAGGTATGCACCTTAAGGTTTCTCAAAGGAGCACTCAAATCACAGGAAGCTTGAAAATTCTGCAAGGTGCTGACCATCAAGTAACTACCTGTAATGGCATAGGCACTGGTAGTTTGAAAAATCCCCCCTGTTGTGAACATCAAGGAATCTCACTTTTGCGAATAGGGAAAATAAACTGTTCATGTTCCCTAAAGGTGTGGACAGGAAGTCTTCTGGCAGGAGAGCCATAAGCAAGAGAAGGGTCTAAAATCCACGTGATGCTTGCCTACCAGATTTACTGTAGAGAGTCCCAGGCTCAGAAAACGTGATCACTGGAATTTACATTTCATTGGATCCCCATACTCCTTAACTGTTTCAAACTAACAATTGACTCATAATATTGTCCTTACTTCTATTTTTATTTTATTAACTAATGGACAAAAATTATATGCCACTGATAACAATAATCCACCTTAGAAAATCTGTTGAAGAGATATGAAGAAAAGGTAACTGAGAGAATCTGAAAACTTAGTTGACCTGTGTCACCCTTTAATTCAAATTAAGCATTTTTTTATAAAGCAGTTCAAGGCAATATTTCATGGACAAATTCTTACATGCAGTGGACTTAGGTAAGAGACATCCAAGACTTGTCATTTCAGTTTTCTTTTTTCGAACATTGCATCAAAGAAGCATAGGATAAAGAATTACTGCTAAACTCTGATTGTACATCTGTTGTCCTTACTTTTGGCATTTTTACTTTCATCATCATCAGTATTTCCAATCCTAGGATTGGTTTATTACAGCCCTCTATTCTCCTCTACTTAATGATCATTTCCCATTTTGAATGCAAGGCTGCATATCCTAGGGAGACTAATGTGGGGGTTCCTGTTGCCTTCCACATCGCAGTGCTGAGGCCAATATCATGAACTTCACTCTCGCCCCCAGCTGGAGCAGCTGATGCCAGGCCGACCCACTTGGTCTGTACAGTTTAATGGTGAAACTGCTGCTTTTCACAATGGCATTTTTACTTTATCAATGACATTTAATTGATTTTGGATATTTTGCTTGATTTACATTTCCATTGGTTCAGTATTTTTTCCTCATCATCAGGCCACCACATTGGAAACCCAGCTAGATAAGTTACCATTTTTCATTTGATTACATAAATGCAGGTATTTTTCTTAGGATCAGAGGCATACATTCAGGTCATCAACATCAGGAAAATTTACTCACCCAGTTCATGAAGTAATACTGATAAACAAACTCAGTGGAACTTGAAAAACTTTCTGCTCACCTGAGGTGAAGGAGTGAAATTCTGATATTGGAAATATGTTGGTTATTGCCACTGAAGCAGTGAAACTCAAGATAACATTGGCATGAAATTTGTCCAGACATCAGAACCTATGGACACCTTTCTGTGGGCTAGAAGATGAAATGAGAATCATTAATACAAGTTTTATAGAAGTTGGGAGGTGTTGGAGAAACTTTTATAGAAGTTGGGAGGTGTAAGAGGAACTGTTCCTGGGAACTGACATTTGCAAGATGTTATTCTTCCAAAGTATGACAACCCCCTGCTAGACACCCTAGAGGTGATTGTCAGGGTACCAAGTTATAATAATAATAACTTGAAGGATGTGCAAAAAAATGAACTATTTGAAAAATTGTGAATTAGCTTAATTTTCAGGAAATCTTACACCAGGCAGTCTCTGCACATATGAGATGTAACACGTACTTTTTAGGTGAAACCTCAATTTTTAATTATGTTAAACTAGACAAGAGTCATGCATATCTTTCATGTGCATCATGTGAATTCATGACCACATGAATAGTCCATTATTTCTATTTCCACTTTGCACCTTATCCTGTCTCTACCTTTGTGCTGGCTTGCAGTGCACATAGTTATCATAGCAATATAATTTTGACAGAATTTGGAAGAAACTTGCAGAAATATCATGAAAACCAATATGTGTTTTTCCTAGCTTTTCAAAAATCCTACAATATTTTTTGCACATATGAGACAGACCACGAAACATGAGGCATAAAGCTTTTATTTTTATTATTATCATAGTTAATCTACCAGTTCAGTTAGGTTTTGTTTTGGACAAATACAGGGAACAGTACATGGACAACTTTCTTCTCTGTCCTCAGAATAGTTACCAAACATTCTACAAAAAAACAAGCCTTTCTGCCTGCTTACTCCCTTCACATATTACACTAGATTACCAGTAAACTCAGCAATGCCTGCAAACCCTTACTGACAAACTGAAGCTTGATCAACAGGAAAAATATATAATTTTATGAATTCCCCAATGACTTTCCATGCTATCTCAGTTTCTCACATACCTCTTTAACTATTTCCTTCACATATTCATATAAAAGCAAAGGTGATAATTGACAACCCTGCCTTACTCCTCTTTCTAACACTGTTCATCCACATTTTTTGTCCACTATTCGCACGTGAGCAGTCTGAGATATGTACAGGTTACGGATTAGACCGATATCCCTCCAATCTACTCCAATTTCCTGCATTATATTCATTAGTTTTTCCTTATTCACTATATCAAATGTAATTTCAAAATCTAGGTAACAGGCTAATAGCTCCTGATTATATCCTATGTTCCTCCCTATTGGTGACATCATTACCACATTTAAATAGTCTGTGCCATTCTGCTTTCTGAATCCAACCTGATCATCCTTTAGATAATCATTTTCTCTGTTCTCCATCCCCTTGCTCATGACACTGCATACTTAGTTGTGTGAGAAGTCAATGTTATTGTTCTTTAGTCATCATATGTTGTAGTCTACTCTGTTCAGAAAAGAAACTAACACTGATTATGAGAACAACATGTCAATATTCTTTTTCAGTAATATATGCCACTAACTCTTGCAAACTGCAACAAAAAAACGACTGATATCCCATTCAATTTTTGCTATGATCAATTTTGGGCCAAAATTTCATACAGCATCATTCATTGGGATCATCACAATACTCAGTAAAATAGTTTAAATTAGAAAAAAAATCTTTCGGGATTATCTATAGAAAATGTAAAGGATCGCCTCCCAAACTGACATTCATCAATCTGAAACTACTACTGGTTTCTGGCATGGACAATTAAGATACACAAAATGCTTCCAATGTGTATCAGACAAGCTATACTATGCAGTGCCACAGCACTCCTTTTCTTGGAATAAGTACATTTTTTTCCTTTTCTATGTAAGACTCAGTTTAATGATTGATTGCAATCTGAGGTACATAATCACAACACAAGGAAAAGAACTATGTTACACTCATGCTACAAAATAACTCAGACAAGAATACTCAAGCCTTAAGAAATGATTATAAGACTGATAAAATACCAAAAGATTAAAAGCGTGTTAATTTCATGAATACCTTCGGTTAAAAAAATTCTGCAAAAAGTAGACTGCTATGCATTTAGATGAAAAATCATTAATGATAATCCTACAATTACTTTTTTGCATATAATTATATCTTTTTACATTTCATTTTATTTATTCCCACATACTTGTTATTGATATTATATTTCAGAAATACCCCTTTTGTATGTAAAGTAACGTCCTCGCCTTCCTTCCTCAATCACTACATCATTTGTTTAATACATTGTATTTTTTCAATATGTCTATGGGCAAATAAAGGATAATTATTACTTATATCTCATGTTACTCCTCTTACCTTTGAGGATTACGGTGCCTTTTAACTGCTAAGATTAATGTATGACTGCGTTATTATCAGTTAATTTTTTCTCTGATCCTATCTGATGCAGTTTAAAAGAGCATTTGTGTCATTGCTGTTTTGATAGAAATGAATTGATACCACTACTGACTGCTAGTACACAGTTGCCATGTTATGTTTCATTTGATTTAAATGGGGAGGGCTCCTAAACATGAGTGAATAAAGATGTGGAAATAATTATTAAAAATTTTATTCAGCCTAATCTATTTCATTGACTTTCATGTTTCTCTTCAAAGGATGTTATCAAACATTCATTATTGTAGCAAGAGATATTTAAAAAAAATAATTTTACAATATATGATCAGCTCAGTTCTGCCTTCAATGAGGAACAAATACCTAAATCGACAGAAAGATAAACAAAATAAAAATCAAAAGCGGTGCCCGTGTCCGATCATAATTTATTATTTATGAAATGTAATTTTAAATCAATTGGATGAAAAAGGAAAGGCAGACAAGAAAACGAAATAAATAGGCATGAACAAATACAAAAATGCGATGGCAATATTAAAAAAAGGGATATTAAAACACAAAAAGTAAAAAATAAGAACCGTAAATAGGTAAAAGGCTTAGGATTTTTTACGGAAAAGATAATAGATATGAGAAATAAATGGACTGATTTTGACAAAGTATTAGACGGACGAAATATCGAGGGTTAATGAAAGGACTGACGCGAGAAAGTAATGCTGCGAAACTACACGGTGTATGAAATAGAGAAAGGAGGAAATGAGTGTTCTACGTAGGAAGGAGAACGTACAGAGGGTCTACTTGATAGAGAGATCAGCAAGTAGCTGCATATGAAGAGAGCAAAATGCAGAAAAAGATAACTTAGACTCATTGACCGGCCCCTGTGGCGGCGGGGGTAACGTCCTCGCCTTCCAACGTAGGTTCGATTCCGATAGGTTTCATTAAATGGATTTTCCTCCACCTAGGGCTTGGGGGTTTGTAATTATCTTCAATATAATATTTAGCGGCCAGGGGCAAGAAGAGACTATTAAGTCTCAATCTCGTTCCAATAAAATCGTTGAATACAAAAATTCGTACTTGATTGCGAGATAGAAAAGCCATTAAAAAAGTTTAAACTGAACAAGAATGTGGGAATATGTAACTTTAGTTATTTTAACCAACTAAACAATGCCGCAGAACAACCAGAAAAAGTTAATGAGAGCATGAAAATAAGTTTGCGAGTATATTCACACATTTAGAACAACGGTTCATAAGCATTGCTTAGCACACTACAAAATTAGTTATCGGTATGGGAGGCAGATAAATAGAAATTGGAAGCCTGAGTAAAACACTAAAATTGGAGAGTATTAACCCGAGCAGGTCGAGTATTTCGCCAATCAAGGTTTTGATGGGCGAAATTTTATTGTCGACGTTTTAGACGAATATATTCTAGTAGAGATAGGAAGACGAATGCGTACGATTAAGAGGAATTGACCATGAGGAGTTCTTCTATGACAGGGATGTTCGATAAGGAAGCAAAGAAAAGGTTAGCTCAAACTTCAATATGGGGCATTTTTTTGTGGCGCAAATGTTGATCAGCGGAGGTTTAAGCCTTAATGATACGTGCCTGTGTTTGCTAAAAGGAATGAAAAATTTAAAATGGATGAAAATAAAAAACAACAAATTCTAGGCATGATAGGGAGAAGGGGCTGCTGAGAGAAATTCAAAGTTGGCAAGATATGTGGACACGGCATTATGGTCGGTGAATGAATACTGAATATATAGGTATAGATAATTCTAAATCGGTGGTATGGGGTAAATCTACTGGTGAATCAGGCCAAAAACTATCCTGCACTGTAAGCTACACTTAGGAATGAATAAAATCATTATCCATATATCCCGACATTCTCTCTCTGTCACATACAAATGGCTAATGATGGATCACTATTCTCTTTCCTAATTTTGCTGAATCGAGCACCTTCGTTATATCCTCGAACGATATTTTACTAGGCTTAGTAAAGCATACACGAGAAAAATGTACATACCTTTGTGGCACGTGTTTCAATCACTGCTTCGCTTCCACAATGGAGACCGGAACAGATCAAGGCGATACCCCCTCTGAGAGTTTTCAGTTCGCTTCCTGGCAGTAAGCCAACATTTCATTCGCTACACGTCACATGACCCCATTGTACAAATAAAAGGTTGCAACGTGGCAAAAAATGATGGCATGATATATGCATGCATTACATCATGACTATAAGCCTGAATGTCATTCGCTGCACATGACGTCTTCCCATTCTTGTGCAAATGAAATGATGCCACGTTTCAATTCAACTTATATATATTAATTAAAATGTATAAAAGTATTTTGACCTTGTTTATGAGATTGAAAAATCAAAATAAAAAAATAATTTTGGTTTTATAATTGTTTTTAAACAATATTTAATGTTTCAACTTCTCCATGCACATAGTTGATAATGTGTCAACGTTCATTGGTTCACAGTTTCAGGGTTGCCAGATATGGCGACTCGGAGCCAATTTGCATATTTTTTCTCAAAATGCACCAAATTGGAAACTTGGCAAGTGGCTTCCGTGATTTTTAGGCGTGTCTTTATTTCTATTTCGTCAAACACCTAGTTCTTTTTAGACTACACTGTTTAACTTCTGTTGCTTGTGTGAAAAAAACGCAACACTCCAGTTGGATTTATACTTCTATGAATATAGTTCCTTTCCTGGAAGCCGATCATTTTAGCAAAATTAATGTGGAGAAAATTGGCATACTCAAAGAACATGCCTGGGAATACACTTCAAAACTGCCGTAGTGGCTGTCAGAAAGTTTATGTCTATTAGCAGTGATATCGATACTAGCGCCACTAATGACTCTGGCTACTAATAATCATGACTGCCTATTTTACCTATGTAATCCTGAGTATAATTCAAACCTCTAAATTGGTAGTAAATATTTGCGCAAAGACATTCCAACGCAGGTCATTCATTTACACTTCTTGTAATGTTGAGAAATAAAACCTTTGTCTATCTTATGTATGTTACCTAGCTCTACGTTACATGCCACCAAAAGAAAATCACAAGTCTCTGGGATGAACTATTTTTGGGGAATTTTTCCTGCTCTGAGGCAACTTCGTTGCAAAGGTCAAGCGCAGCAAATGCAATCGCGCAATTAATAGCACAAACTGGTTACCATGAAATCGAATTAAATCTTAATAGAATTTTGCAATTTTAGCCTTTTTATGTAGGCATACAGGAAATTTATCTGGAGTATCCTGCAGTTAACATTAGAGCTTATGAGATATGTTTTCTTATGTTTAAATGGAATTGGGCTAAAAGATATTTTAACGTTGAAATTATCCCGTAACAATTATAATTCATTTTGATCTGAGAGAGGTCGCAAAAAAGTTGTGCTTGCTATTGTAATTGAGTAAATTGTCCAGGCGGGACAATTGGAAATAATGACTAGGAATGTGAGGAACCTGTTGGCAAAAGTACCCTTGAAAAGTAATGTAATCTTAGGCTGTACTTACCAAACTCCAAGTTGTCCTAGTATATACAAACCTCATTTTGAGGATTAGGGCATTTCCATGGGCTTTCCTAATACATTCTGGCCCTTTAAGGATAATATAATATACCTAATGTGCGTTAGAACCAACTTGACAATATTATGTATGATTATGGTGTCATATTCGAAAAAAGTTGTGTGGCAAGTAGACTGAAAGATCTGTCTTAAAAGTAGTTGGAATAAGCTGATTAAAAAATACTTCTTGCCTGAATTGATGCCTTCACTCAAAAGTCGTTTTTCTTTCAATTTATGTGCAAGGTAAGATGAAAGGATATGGGGATTACTGGAGTATTAGTCTCAGGTTAACATTCAAGGTGCGTCTCAATAGTATTAGGACTAAGTTGATTAAAAAAATTATTTTCAGAATTGATAAATTCACTCATAAGTCTTCGAAGCTGCACTCTTGTGCGTCCGAACACCGCCTCCACCGGGTTTTCTACGCCTTGTACACTTTCTGGAAGGCGGCACCCCGAATGCTGATAAGCTCCCTCGTCTTGGCCTGTTGTAACGCTTCAACTTAGTGACGTTCTTTTGCAACGCATTTGAGGCGGGAGAAGAGGAAGAAGTCTAGTGAGGCATTGTCTACACAATTTGGATCCTTATCCATCCTTATTACAGGGTGAACTCTATGATCACCGACCAAACTGACCTTAGTTTTGATTAATGTGTTTTACTACCTTAGGGAAAGATCCTGTGTTGTGTTGGAAGAAATTTAATCAAGTTTAAATCTTGGCTGAATCTTAAAATGAATCTTAAAATGGCTGAATCTCTTTAAACTTACCTGATATATCTACTTGAAAATCTACAATTATGATTTTATCAAGGGATTTGCATCAAACAACATTGAAAGTATATGTACCAGTAAATTTTTTCATATAATTCTGCAGAATTTGGGCATTTAATGGGTTTATCTAATGCTCACTATAATGTTTCCGTTCGAATAACAGTTTTCTGTTCAACCAGAATTGGTCATTTATCCCTGAACCTAGGGTCAAGCAATTAATTTCATGAAGTAAACATTGCAACTAAGAACAATTAAATCCAATGTTTTTAACTAACTTTAAAAAATTATTGTTGGTAAGTGGCAGCTATTCTACTTTATAGCAAAGAATTATGTTATTGGTAGTGTACCATTTAAGGTAGTTCTGGATAGCCTGATCATTTGTTAAATCTTAGCTTCATTAAATAAGACACAATCTCTCTCTCTACTACTAATCTCGACTCTAAAACCACATTGAACTTTTATTCAAGTTTAGAGAATCCCTGCAGTTGCTTTTTCAAATATGCTGATAGGGGCACCCCAGGGACTTGGATGTTGAACAGTCACTGCAGGAATATACATGTCTAATTGTCACAGAAATGTCTTAGCTACAAGTGGGCATCAAAGTTTCACAATGGGGAAGACAGGGCACTCAGAGGGTGAAATTTGTCAGGTCACAATGAATGTCACTTCCAATACACACTCTGCTATTGGGATAAAATCCACTTTGGTCTACCCTTTCAACCTGTTACCACAGTGGCTAGTTTATAACCTAGTAATACATACAATTAATAAATGTGTATTTGGGATATTTTAAAATGTTCTCATCCCAAGTAGGTCTTAATGTTTGTTAAGTTTAAGTATTGTTCACAATTGTTGGATATTTTGTCACTATAGTTTACAAAAAAATTTACACATGCACCACCTTCCGCACTCACAGCTGGCAGGTGCTTTGTGTTCACTCTACTATATCGTATTTTTCGTTTGCAGGAATTATCACAGGAGGGGCCATGGGACTTGAAGTATGACAATATCTCCCGGCACTTACAAGTAGAGAATCAACAAAGATCTGGCTACCAAGGACGCATGCTGGAGATCCTCATGCATCGAAAATTTAAAGAATCTCCACAGGTACTCATTCAAATATGCAGACAGAGGCACCCCAGGAACTTGAATGTGGAAAAGTGTCCTCAGGGGTATAAACGTTTTATTGTCACAGACAGGTAATAGCTACAAGAATGGTTAGTAATCCACAAAATGATGGCCATTAAAAGAGTCACAGAGGAACCCCCGGCTCTGGAAGTGAAAACGTTATTAAAAAGCACAGGAAGGTTGAAATGTCTGCAAGGTGCTGACTGTCCAAAAATTTGGCGGAATGCCATAAGCACTGGAAGTTGGAAGAATCCACCCTGGTGAGGCCATCATAGATTGTTGATCTTGGAACCACGGCGTAAACACCGTGTTTAATCCCCGAGGTTGAGGACAGCAAGAATATTGACAGGGGTACCATCTGCAAGAGAAAAGTATAAAGTCTTAATGTGTATTACTACCAAGGATTCCTGCAAGAATTTTCCAAGCTCAGAAAATGCATGATGTATCCAAGATTTGTACAAAAAAATATTGGGATGCAATAGGTTGCATTTGAAATGAAGTAATATACCTTGTAATTCTACACACTTTTTTTGAAAAACATGACCCTGGTTTCAACATTGAACGTCATCATCGGGTGAACCTCCTAGAAGCACACTTGGTTTATATGCATATGGATCAACGGAGTGGGGATTGGTCAGAGAGAGAGTGTAGAGGGAATAAAAGGTTACAATATAGCTGGGAAGAAGAGAGAATTGCAATTTTCAGTGCCAATGTTTGACTTGGAAACAAGTCAAGTCGTCCAAGTCAGCGATTGACACAGAAGGATGTTATTCTCTTTTTTCCCAGCTACATTGTAACCTTCTAACCCCTTCACCCTCCCTCTCTGACCAAATCCCCTCTCGCTTGATCACGAGGTATGTAAACCACGTGTGCTTCTAGGTGGTTCTCCTGATGATGACGTTCAATGTCAAAACCAGGGTCATGCTTTTAAATAAAGAGGTTGGAATTACAAAATAAATTATTTTATTTCAATATCTTACGCAAATTCCATTAAGCTACGCCTGAAAAAAAATTTTTTTTTAAGTTTCAATGTCTCTATACCTTTCACTTTTTAGGCAGTCTCTAGATTTGGTGTAAAATCCCCTATTAGTTATTGTTTAACTTGCTTCAACAGTGGCGTGTTTGCTACCAAGTTATTTAATATATTAATACTTTTATTTGGGGATACCAGCAAAAGTTCACTTCCCCAGGTAGTCTTAAAATTAGTTAATTCTCATTCTACTTCACAGATTAAGAAAAATGTTTTTCTATAATTATTACAAAGTGATAGCATGTGTGCCATCATCTGGGCACACGTGCCAGATGCTTTTCCATCACTGTTTTACATTATAGTTTTATCTTTCAAGAAATATCACTGGAGGGGCCATGGCACATGAAGTATAAAATATCTCATGGCACATGAAGGGCCAAGAATCCACAAATTTCTCGTCACCAAGGATACTTACTGAACCACTCCTTGGAATGAAAGTGGGTGGAATCCCCAAGGGTGCCTAATCAAATGCTGACAGCGGCACACCAAGAACTGGAAGTGTGGTGAGTCGGCACAGATGTGAGCATCATGGATTCGCAATGGGGATGATAGGCCCCTCATTGGGTAAAATTGTGCAAGACCTGCCCATTGAGGATTCCTAGAGCAGCACAGGCATGTTGAAAAATCCCCACAGGTTAGCACAACATTAGTGTTTCTCACAGGATTACACAAAGCACAGGAAGCTTGAAAATTCTGCATGATGCTGGCCAATGAGGAACACGCTGGGTCGCAATAAACACTGGAAGTAGGAAGAAATCCATACTTGAGTGACCATCTGGGATCCTCACTGTTGCGAACCAGGTATATAAAGTGTCAAGAATTAAAAAAAGTGTGGATGAGAAGACTTCTGACAGGAGTACCATAGGAGAGAGAAGGTTACATATTATACATGATGCTGGCTATCGATGATAGTAGTGGCAGTACCAAAGCACAGAAAATGTAGAAACTATCCATATTTTGCACAGAAAGAAAAGAATTAAGATAGGAAAATTTGTAAAGTCACCATTAATGTCACTTCCTATAACCTCTCTGGTTTGGGGAGTAAAATCAAATATTACCTATCCTTGCAATTTTTTACAACACTGGCTAGTTTAAAACCTAGTAATACATAGAAATACTACATGTTTATTTGGCCATGCGTGCAAAATGCTCACATCCCCTGTTAATCTTAATGTTGGTTTAATTTAACAGTAATTCACAATTTGAGGGTAATTTATAGCTACAATTAAAAGCAAAAATTTTTTGTACCATCCTTCCCACACAGTGGGACAGTTCTTTGCATTCACTCTACTCTATCATTTGCATACTACTATGTGTATGCGATGACTTTGTCATTGAGAATACCTTCGGCACCCCTTAGGCACAGGAAATTTGAAGAGTTCCCACAGGTATGCACCTTAAGGTTTCTCAAAGGAGCACTCAAATCACAGGAAGCTTGAAAATTCTGCAAGGTGCTGACCATCAAGTAACTACCTGTAATGGCATAGGCACTGGTAGTTTGAAAAATCCCCCCTGTTGTGAACATCAAGGAATCTCACTTTTGCGAATAGGGAAAATAAACTGTTCATGTTCCCTAAAGGTGTGGACAGGAAGTCTTCTGGCAGGAGAGCCATAAGCAAGAGAAGGGTCTAAAATCCACGTGATGCTTGCCTACCAGGTTTACTGTAGAGAGTCCCAGGCTCAGAAAACGTGATCACTGGAATTTACATTTCATTGGATCCCCATATTCCTTAACTGTTTCAAACTAGCAATTGACTCATAATATTGTCCTTACTTCTATTTTTATTTTATTAACTAACGGACAAAAATTATATGCCACTGATAACAATAATCCACCTTAGAAAATCTGTTGTAGAGATATGAAGAAATAGTAACTGAGAGAATCTGAAAACTTAGTTGACCTGTGTCACCCTTTAATTCAAATTAAGCATTTCTATATAAAGCAGTTCAAGGCCATATGTCATGGACAAATTCTTACATCCAGTGGACTTGGGTAAGAGACATCCAAGACTTGTCATCTCATTTTCTTCATTCTAACATTGGATCAAAGAAGCATAGGATAAAGAATTACTGCTAAACTCTGATTGTACATCTGTTGTCCTTACTTATGGCATTTTTACTTTCATCATCATCAGTATTTTCAATCCTAGGATTGGTTTATTACAGCCCTCTATTCTCCTCTACTTAATGATCATTTCCCATTTTGAATGCAAGGCTGCATATTCTAGGGAGACTAATGTGGTGGTTTCCTGTTGCCTTCCACATCGCAGTTCTTAGGCCTATACCGTGAACTTCACTCTCGCCCCCAGCTGGGGCAGCTGATGCCGGGTGGACCCACTTGGTCTGTACAGTTTAATGGTGAAACTGCTGCTTTTCACAATGGCATTTTTACTTTATCAATGACATTTAATTGATTTTGGATGTTTATCTTGATTTATATTTCCAATGGGTCAGTATTCTTCCTCATCATCAGGCCACCACACTGGAAACCCAGCTAGATAAGTTACCATTTTTCATTTGATTACATAAAAGCAGGTATTTTTCTTAGGATCAGAGGCATACATTCAGGTCATCAACATCAGGAAAATTTACTCACCCAGTTCATTAAGTAATACTGATAAACCAACTCAGTGGAACTTGAAAAACTCTCTGCTCACCTGAGGTTAAGGAGTGAAATTCTGATATTTCAAATATGTTGGTTATTGCCACTGAAGCAGTGAAACTCAAGATAACATTGGCATGAGATTTGTCCAGACATCAGAACCTATGGACACCTTTCTGTGGGCTAGAAGATGAAATGAGAATCATTAATACAAGTTTTATAGAAGTTGGGAGGTCACTGTTCCTGGGAACTGATATTTGCAAGACGTTATTCTTCCAAGGTATGACAACCCCCTGCTAGACACCCTAGAGGTGATTTTCAGGGTACTAAGTTATAATAATAATAACTTGAAGGACGTGCAAAAAAAATGAACTATATGAAAATTTGTGAATTAGCTTTATTTTCAGGAAATCTTACACCAGGCAGTCTCTGCACAAATGAGATGCAACACGTACTTTTTAGGTGAAACCTCAATTTTTCATTATGTTAAACTAGACAAGAGTCATGCATATCTTTCATGTGCATCATTTGAATTCATGACCACATGAATAGTCCATTATTTCTATTTCCTCTTTGCACCTTATCCTGTCTGTACCTTTGTGCTGGCTTGCAGTGAACACAGTTACCATAGTAATATAATTTTGACATAATTTGGAAGAAACTTGCAGAAATATCATGAAAACCAATATGTGTTTTTCCTAGCTTTTCAAAAAATCCTACCATATCTTTTGCACATATGAGACAGACCACGAAACATGAGGCATAAAGCTTTTATATTTATTATTAATATAGTTAATCTACCAGTTCAGTTAGGTTTTGTTTTGGACAAATACAGGGAACAGTACATGGACAACTTTCTTCTCTGTCCTCAGAATAATCAACCAAACATTCTACAAAAAAACAAGCCTTTCTGCCTGCTTACTCACTTCACATATCACACTAGATTACCAAATAAGTCAGAAATGCCCGCAAACCCTACTGAAACTGAATCTTGATCTGACTCTTGAACTGAACTTGATCTGACTTGATCTGACTCTTGAACTTGAACTGAATCTTGATCAAACTGAAACTTGATCAACAGGAAAAATATCTAATTTAATGAATTCCCCAATGACTTTCCATGCTATCTCAGTTTCTCACATACCTCTTTAACTATTTCCTCCACATACTCATTGAAAAGCAAAGGTGATAATTGACAACCCTGCCTTACTCCTCTTTCTAACACTGTTCATCCACATTTTTTGTCCCCTATTCGCACCTGAGAAGTCTAAGATGTGTAAAGGTTACAGATTAGACTGATATCCGTCCAATCTACTCCAATTTCCTGCATTATATTCATTAGTTTTTCTATTTCACTAAATCAAATGCTTTTTTAAAACCTAGGTAAAAGGCTAATAACCCTTGATTATTACTAAGTTCCTCCCTATTAGTGACATCATTACCACATTAAAACCCTGTGCCATTCTCCTTTTTGAATCCAGCCTGATCATCCTTTAAATAATCATTTTCTCTGTTCTCAATCCCCTTGCTCATGACACTGCGTACTTAGTTGTGTGAGAAGTCAATGTTATTGTTCTTTAGTCATCATATGTTGTAGTTTACTCTGTTCAGAAAGGAAACTAACATTGATTATGAGAACAACATGTCAATATTCTTTTTCAGTAATATATGCCACAAACTCTTGCAAACTGCAACAAAAAAATGACTAATATCCCATTCAATTTTTGCTATGATCAATTTTGGGCCAAAATTTCATACAGCATCATTCATTGGGATCATCACAATACTCAGTAAAATAGTTTAAATTAGAAAAAAATCTTTAAGGATTATCTCTAGAAAATGTAAAGGATCGCCTCCCAAACTGACATTCATCAATCTGAAACTACTGCTGGTTTCTGGCATGGACCATTAAGGTACACAAAATGTTTCCAATGTGTATCAGACAAGCTATACTATGCAGTGCCGCAGCACTCCTTTTCTTGGAATAAGTACATTTTTTTCTTTTCTATGTAAGACTCAGTTTAATGATTGATTGGAATCTGAGGTACATAATCACAACACAAGGAAAAGAACTATGTTACACTCATGCTACAAAATAACTCAGACAAGAATACTCAAGCCTTAAGAAATGATTATAAGACTTTAGATGGACTTTAGATAGAAGATACCAAAAGATTAAAAGCGTGTTAATTTCATGAATACCTTCGGTTAAAAAAATTCTGCAAAAAGTAGACTGCTATGCATTTAGATGAAAAATCATTAATGATAATCTTACAATTACTTTTTTGCATATAATTATATCTTTTTACATTTCATTTTATTTATTCCCACATATTGTTATTGATATTATATATCAGAAATACCCCTTTTGTATGTAAAGTAACGTCCTCGCCATCCTTCCTAAATGTCTACATCATTTGTTTAATACATTGTATTTTTTCAATATGTCTATGGGCAAATAAAGAATAATTATTACTAATATCTCATGTTACTCCTCTTATCTTTGAGGATTACGGTGCCTTTTTACTGCTAAGATTAATGTATGACTGCGTTATTATCAGTTAATTTTTTCTCTGATCCTATGTAATGCAGTTTAAAAGAGCATTTGTGTCATTGCTGTTTTGATAGAAATGAATTGATACCACTACTGACTGCTAGTACACAGTTGCCATGTTATGTTTCATTTGATTTAAATGGGGAGGGCTCCTAAACATGAGTAAATAAATATGTGTGAAATAATTATTAAAAATTTTATTCAGCCTAATCTATTTCATTGACTTTCATGTTTCTCTTCATAGGATGTTATCAAATATTCATTAGCGTAGCTAGAGATATTTAAAAAAAATTATTTTACAATATATGATCAGCTCAGTTCTGCCTTCAATGAGGAACAAATACCTAAATCGACAGAAAGATAAACAAAATAAAAATCAAAAGCGGTGCCCGTGTCGAATCATAATTTATTATTTATGAAATGTAATTTTAAATCAATTGGATTAAAAAGGAAAGTCAGACAAGAAAACGAAATAAATAGGCATGAACAAATACAAAAATACGATGGCAATTTAAAAAAAAGGGATATTAAAACACAAAAAGTAAAAAATAGGAATCGTAAATAGGTAAAAGGCTTAGGATTTGTTACGGAAAAGATAATAGATATGAGAAATAAATGGACTGTTGTTGACAAAGTATTAGACGGAAGAAATATCGAGGGTCAATGAAAGGACTGACGCGAGAAAGTAATGCTGCGAAACTACACGGTGTATGAAATAGAGAAAGGAGGAAATGAGTGTTCTACGTAGGAAGGAGAACGTACAGAGGGTCTACTTGATAGAGAGATCAGCAAGTAGCTGCATATGAAGAGAGCAAAATGCAGAAAAGGATAACTTAGACTCATTGACCGGCCCCTTTGGCGGTGGGGTAACGTCCTCCCCTTCCAACGTAGGTTCGATTCCGATAGGTTTCATTAAATGGATTTTCCTCCATCTAGGGCTTGGCGGTTTGTAATTATCTTCAATATAATATTTAGGGGCTAGGTGCAAGAAGAGATTATTAAGTCTCAATCTCGCTCCAATAAAATCGTTGAATACAAAAATTCGTACTTGATTGCGAGATAGAAAAGCCATTAAAAAAGTTTAAACTGAACAAGAATGTGGGAATATGTAACTTTAGTTATTTTAACCAACTAAACAATGCCGCAGAACAACCAGAAAAAGTTAATGAGAGCATGAAAATAAGTTTGCGAGTATATTCACACATTTAGAACAACGGTTCATAAGCATTGCTTAGCACACTACAATATTAGTTATCGGTATGGGATGCAGATAAATAGAAATTGGAAGCCTGAGTAAAACACTAAAATTGGAGAGTATTAGCCCTAGCAGGTCGAGTATTTCGCCAATCAAGGTTTTGTTGGGCGAAATTTTATTGGCGACGTTTTAGACGAATATATTCTAGTAGAGATAGGAAGACGAATGCGTAAGATTAAGAGGAATTGACGTTATTTCCTCGAACGATATTTAACTAGGCTTAGTAAAGCATACACGAGAAAAAAGTACATACCTTTGTGACACGTGTTTCAATCACTGCTTCGCTTCCACAATGGAGACCGGAACAGATCAACGCGATACCCCCTCTGAGAGTTTTCAGTTCGCTTCCTGGTAGTAAGCCACCATTTCATTCGCTACACGTCACATGACCCCATTGTACAAATAAAAGGTTGCAACGTGGCAAAGAATGATGGCATGATATAGCATGCATTACATCATGGCTATAAGCCTGAATGTCATTCGCTGCACATGACGTCTTCCCATTCTTGTGCAAATGAAATGATGCCACGTTTCAATTCAACTTATATATATTAATTATAATGTATAAGTGTGTTCTAACTTTTTTATGAGATTGAAAAATCAAAAAAAAAATATTGCTTTTATAATTGTTTTTAAACAATATTTAATGTTTTAACTTCTCCATGCACATAGTTGGTAATGCGTCAACGTTCATTGGTTCACAGTTTCAGGGTTGCCAGATAATGCGACTCGGAGCCAATTTGCATATTTCTTCTCAAAATGCACCAAGTTGAAGACTTGGCAAGTGGCTTCTGTGATTTTTAGGCGTGTCTTTATTTCTATTTCGTCAAACACCTAGTACTTTTTAGACTACACTGTTTAACTTCTGTTCTTGTGTGAAAAAAACGCAACACTCCAGTTGGATTTATACTTCTATGAATATAGTTCCTTTCCTGGAAGCCGATCATTTTAGCAAAATTAATGTGGAGAAAATTGGCATACTCAAAGAACATGCCTGGGAATACACTTCAAAACTGCCGTAGTGGCTGTCGGAAAGTTTATGTCTATTAGCAGTGATATCGATACTAGCGCCACTAATGCCTCTGGCTACTAATAATCATGACTGCCTATTTTACCTATGCAATCCTGAGTATAGTTCTAACCTCTAAATTGCTAGTAAATATCTCAGCAAAGATATTCCAACGCAGGTCATTCATTTACACTTCTTGTAATGTTGAGAAATAAAAACTTTGTTTACCTTATGTATGTTACCTAGATAATATGAGTCCTGGCAACTACGGGACTCGGCCCAGGAGGCCGTGTGTCGTGCCCGGCAGCGGGAGGGGCAAGGCTTCCGCGGTCGTCATCCCACGACACCCTTGCAGGGAAGAAATAACTTCAGCAGGACAGAAGACTCAGAAGAAGGCGAAAGTAGTTAGAATAGGAACCTGGAACGTCAGGACAATGTTGAGGAGAGGCAAATTGGAAAATATTAAGCGAGAGATGGAAAGAGGTAACAATGATGTTTTAGGCCTCTGCGAGGTGAGATGGAAGGATAGCGGGGATTACTGGAGTGACAATTATAGAGTAATATACAGCGGTGGGGACGAGAGCCAACGAGGGGTGGCCGTAATTTTAAATAAAGGGGTAGGAAGAAGCGTAGTCAACATAGAGCAAGCGACAGATAGAATTTTACTCATAGAGATTAAAGCAGAGCCGACGAACTTGGTCATTATTCAGGTATACATGCCACCGAGCAACCACAAGGAGGAAGAAGTCGATAGGATGTGTGATAAGTTAGAGGATATCATCGCGAGTGTTCCTGCAGGGAAACATTTGATAGTGATGGGGGATTGGAATGCGACGGTAGGCGAAGGAAGAGATGGGGGTGAGGTGGGGGACAATGGGTTAGGCACGAGGAATGAACGCGGGGAGAAGGCAATTGAATTCTGCAGGAGACAGGGGTTAGTCATCACTAACACATGGTTTAGACACCACAAAAGGCGTAGGTATACATGGAAAATGCCAGGTGACTCAGAAAGGTATCAGTTAGATTATATTATGGTTAGGCACAGGTTTAGGAACAGTGTGATAAATTTGCACAGTCTCCCAAGAGCGGATGCGGACTCTGACCACAATTTAGTTGTTATGAAATGTAATCTTCGTTTCAAGAA
This sequence comes from Hetaerina titia, assembly GCA_037158775.1. Lineage (NCBI taxonomy): Eukaryota > Metazoa > Arthropoda > Insecta > Odonata > Calopterygidae > Hetaerina > Hetaerina titia. The sequence continues at coordinate 30,739,959 of CM073779.1, forward strand.
GATAAGGCAAGGGCGGCGGGTTAGGAAATGGAATTTAGAAGCAGTAAATGGATTAACGAGGAACGAGTATCAGCAGGCTGTTGAAAAAATGATGGATGACGGTAAAGAACTGAGTACTATCGAAAAAAATGGGAATGTATCAAGAAAGGGATATTGGAAGCCGCTAAAGACATTATAGGAACCGTTACGGGAAAAGGATAAGGAAACCATGGGTAACGGATGAGATGATTGCAAAGATGGATGAGAGAAGAAGATGGAAAAATGTAAACACAGAGTTAGGCAAAATGAAATACAAAGAGTTAAACAATAAATTGAGAAGGGCCACAAATAAAGCAAAAGAAGAATGGTGGAAAACGCAATGCGAGGATGTGGAAAGTTTACAGAAGAAGGGTGAAATTGGTGCTCTATACAGCAAGATTAAGTTATTATCGGGACGTAAGAAGGCAAGATCTGTGCTAACAGTTAAAGATAAATGGGGTAAGATAATAGTTGAACCAGGAAAAATCCAAGAGAGATGGAAGGAATATATAGAAACACTGTATGGTAAAGAATTTAGGCCACCAAGGTTAGACATAGAAAAGGAACATGACGTAGAAGAAGATAGCTTAGGTCCAGGCATACTCGACGATAAAATAGAAAGGGCATTAAAGGAGATGAAAGCAAATAAGGCTGTGGGGGTGGACAATATTCCTGTAGAAATGTTGAAATGGTTCGGGAAAGATGGAAAGAAGGCCATATATGGACTGATTCGTAGTATCTATGAGGAAGGAATCTGGCCGGAAGATTTTGTGAGATCGGTGTTAGTTCCTATTCCAAAAAAGGCAAAGCCTTCGTCATGTTAGGATTACAGAACAATAAGTTTGATATCCCACGCAGCTAAAGTTATTCTCAGGATCTTCAACAAAAAGATAGATAGTAAGGCAACTGAGTACTTAGGGGATGATCAGTTTGGGTTCAGGAAAGGAAGAGGTACGCGTGATGCCATTGCAGTAATGAGCTCACTAGTCGAGAGGAATATAGAATTCAATCAGGACGTTTTTGCCTGTTTTGTAGATTTCGAAAAAGCGTTTGATAGAGTGAATTGGGAAAAATTAATGCGTGTATTGCAGAAAATAGGAATGGATTGGAGGGACAGGAGACTGATCCGCAACCTGTACATGTCTCAGACTGCTCAGGTGCGAGTGGGGAACGGAGAGTCCGGATGGGCAGTGTTAGGAAGAGGTGTAAGGCAGGGTTGCCCATTGTCACCGGTACTGTTCAACGTATATGTAGAGGAAATGATTAAAGAGGCATGGGAAGAACTGGAGGTAGGAATTAAAGTCGGAGGGGAATTCGTAAAATCGGTTAGGTTTGCTGATGACCAAGCATTAGTTGCTCAGTCAGCCAAGGGGTTGCAAGCATTGTTGAGTGAATTGGAGGTTCAGTGCGATAAATATGGGATGAGAATAAATATTAATAAAACAAAGGTTATGCGATTTTCCAGAAAGAAAAAGGCTAAGCTAAATATTAAAATAGGCGGGGAAAAAATAGAGCGGGTAGAACAGTTTACATATCTCGGAAGTGTTTTGGACCAACACGGTCAAAGTGGTAGGGACGTAAGCAGAAGAATTGCGCTAGGCAAGGAGGCTTTCTCAAGGAGGAGGGAGTTGATGACGGGGACGTTGAGTAGGCATGTTAAGACAAGACTCGTAAAAACTCTGATATGGAGCGTAGCGAGCTAATGTACGGCGCGGAAACGTGGTCGCTGAAGCAGGAGGATAGACGTAGATTGGAGGCTTTTGAAATGTGGGTGTGGAGAAGAATAGATAAGGTGAAATGGACCGAAAGGAAAACAAATGAGGAAGTACTAGAAATGGTGGGGGAGGAGAGGGGTTTGTTGAGAGAAATCCTATGGAGGCAGGAAAAATGGATGAAAGGCGTATTGAGCGGTAGTGGAATGTTGAAGAGGGTAATAGAGGGGAGAATGTTGGGCAAGCGAGGTAAGGGTAGGAACAGGATAGGGATGTTGGACGGGATGAAGGGAGGAAAGAAGTACACCGAGATGAAAAGGGACCTGATATAGATTAGTTTGCTAGGTGGGGAGTCACAAAATGTTTATTTGATAGTTGTGTCCATCCAAAAACCTACCTTAACCGGTAGATTACCTAATAATAATAATGTTACCTAGCTCTACGTTACATGCCACCAAAAGAAAATCACAAGTCCCTCGGATGAACTATCTTTGGGGAATTTTCCCTGCTCTGAGGCAACTTCGTTGCAAAGGTCAAGGGCAGCAAATGCAATCGCGCAATTAATAGAACAAACTAGTTACCATGAAATCAAATTAAATCTTATAGAATTTTGCAATTTTAGCCTTTTTATGTAGGCATACAGGCATTCAGCAAATTTCTCGGGAGTATCCTGCAGTTAACATTAGATCTTATGAGATATGTTTTCTTGTGTTTAAATGGAATTGGGCTAAAAGATATTTTAACGTTGAAATTATCCCGTAACAATTATAATTCATTTTGAACTGACAGAGGCCGCAAAAAAGTTGTGCTTGCTATTGTAATTGAGTAAATTGTCCAGGCGGAACAATTGGAAATAATGACTAGGAATGTGAGGAACCTGTTGGCAAAAGTACCCTTGAAAAGTAATGTAATTTTAGGCTGTACTTACCAAACTCCAAGAAGTCCTAATGTATAAAAGCCTCATTTTGAGTATATGGATATAATTTCCGTGGTTTTTCTAATACATTCTGGCTCTTCAAGGATATTATAATTTAACTAATGTGCGTTAGAACCAACTTGACAATATTATGTATGATTATGGTGTCATAGTCGAAAAAAGTTGTGTGGCATGTAGACTGAAAGATCAGTCCCAAAAGTAGTTGGAATGAGCTGATTAAAAAATATTTCTTGCCTTAATTGATACCTTCACTCAAAAGTCGTTTTTCTTTCAATTTATGTGCGAGGTAAGATGAAAGGATATGGGGATTACTGGAGTATTAGTCTCAGGTTAACATTCAAGGTGCGTCTCAAAAGTATTAGGACTGAGTTGATTAAGAAATTTATTTTCAGAATTCATAAATTCACTCATAAGTCTTCGAAGCTGCACCCTTGTGCGTCCAAACACCGCCTCCACCGGGTTTTCTACGCCTTGTACACTTTCTGGAAGGCGGCGCCCGGAATGCTGATAAGCTCCCTCGTCACGGCCTGTTGTAACGCTTCAACTTGGTGACGTTCTTTTAGCACGCATTTGAGGCGGGAGAAAAGGAAGAAGTCTAGTGGGGCATTGTCTACACAATTTGGATCCTCACTCAAATGGTCAAGAAGCTCTTAGCATGTGCTTGTGCGAGTTTCCTTTTATTCTTTCAAGAGCTCTCGTGGTACCAACTGTACACATTTCCCATGCCAGTGTTTTCTGTGACAAGTCGATGCACATCACTTTCAGGGGTGCCAAGTTCATCAAAAACCATTCGAACATTTAATCTGCGATCCCTGTCCAATAAATCCTTAAATCTTGCAAAGATGTTTTTCGCATTTTGATGTCGAAGAGTGTCCTGAACCTTGTGCGTTTTCAACATCTTCTCTTCCTTCCCGAACAACTTGTGCCGCTCAAAAACACCACATCTATCCATTTGATCAAATTTGACGACGTAGCGCTGTTGCAATGACCTTTTCATGACGGAGCAAAACGAGGTCACGTCATAGAGGGTTCGCAATCGAACGATCCGCACTCCGCAAAGGCTGGGGGCTAACTGTAGACCCCCACCCTTTCATGAGACTTCCTTCCCTCGAATCCAGCCAGGAAAACCACCATCCGTCCGTCTATGCGTGAAAAAATAAGTTATACAACGCAACAATTTCAGAGAGTTAAATTCTATCGCATTGACCGGGATTCAAACTCGGATCGCTCAATGCCCATGCTCCTCATCCCTTAGGATTCGTGTTTGAATCCCGGTCGAAGGAGAATGATGCATGCCTTCTGAAATTGATGCATTGTAATGCATATTAAGGGATGACTTCGTCAAAAGTTTCTGATGCAGCATCTCGCGCAGTTTCTTTGAAGTCCTACATTTACAGTACTATAGTTCACTTTCAGGCTTCGGTGGAGACCACAAGGGTGCAGGCTTTGTAGAATTGTTTGATGTCCCTTTTAAAAGAGTTTGTAATTTCCCATTGACTTAGTCTGTGGAAAATTAGAAACTCTTTTAACAAGTCCTACTATTTTTGGTGGTGTGTCGTGGTGGTCGAGGGGCAGAGCGTTGGACTGCTGACTGGAGGGTACGGGCTCGATTCCCGGGCAAGTCTCTCTGGGTACATGCTGCTCCACCCTAGCTCTTTGTTTCTTTTGGGGTACTGAGATCTTTCTGGGAAACCATAACCAGCACAGGGTAAGGAACTGTCCCCCTTACCCTGATGTGTGAATTTGACATGCCATCGAGCTTATTACAGGATGAACTCTATGATCACCTCCCAAACTGACCTTAGTTTTGATTAATGTGCTTTACTACCTTAGGGAAAGATTCTGTGTTGTGTTGGAAGAAATTTAATCAAGTTTAAACAAAAATGAGACAACTATTGGCTGAATCTCTTTAAACTTACCTGATATATCTGTTTGAAAATCTACAATTATGATTGTATCAAGGGATTTGCATCAAACAACATTGGAAGTATATTTACCAGTAAATTTTTTTCATATAATTCTGCAGAATTTGGGCATTTTATGGGTTTATTCTAATTCTTACTATAATGTTTCCGTTCGAATAACAGTTTTTTGTTCAACCTGAATTGGTCATTTATCCCTGTACCAAGGGTCAAGCAATTAATTTCATGGAGTAAACATTGCAACTAAGAACAATTAAATCCAATGTTTTTAACTAACCTTAAAAAAAAAAATAAAAACTGGTGTACCATTTAAGGTAGTTCTGAATAGGGTGATCATTTCTTAATTCTTAGTCTCATTAAATAAGACACAATATGACTCTCAAACTACATTGAACTTTTATTCAATTCCACTTAGTAACTACCTCTGCCTTTTCACCTTTTTGAAACTACTTCCTACCAAAATGCCAAAGGCTTCCAATGCTATCAGCTTACTTCAATGACCATGTTCCACACCATTCAAAACCATGCCCTGTGTCAAAGCTGAAAGGATTTTTTTAACATTACTTCTATCCTACTTAAACAGGTTTTTTGCCTAATGTAATCCTTCATATGTCTTTACTATCTGGCCTCAGTGATGATGGGGTAATATTCTTGCCTGGCAATAGTGAGGTTGTGGATTTCATTCCCATCTACATTGGTATTTTACTATCTATGGAATATGTGCTTATAATTATCTTCAATGTGATGTAAAGGGACTATGTGGAAGAAGGGACTATAAAGTCTCAAGCTTGCTCCAAAAAAGATTCTCAATAAATAAATACTACTGCGAACATCATGGCCCAAATGATTGGTAAACTGCTCCACCTACTCTGGTTTTTCTCCTACTATGCTAACAGTTTATTTTACCTTTTTATTTCTGGAAAACAATATAACATTTGTTTTGTTTACATTGATCCTCCTTCCATACCTATCACATTGTTTTTATGCATGGCTCTTCTGCTATTGCCTCCATTCATATGTTGAAAACAGGGCACACCTGTCTTTTTTTATTCCAAACAGTTGCCCATGAAAGCAGGGCCCACCCTTCTCATTTGCCATTCATATGAGAGAATTCTGAGACGTGTACAAGTTATGGATGTGTCACCTATTCCTCCATTTACTTCAATTTTTTGCATTTCAGTCATTAATGCCACTCAATTTTCTCTTTCTCCTCAAAATCTATCTTCTATGTTTTGTTAATACTCTATCGGTTTCCTCACTGCTGCTATGACATCATGAATTCCTCTATCATCCCTGATACCAATCTGAGAATTCCCTAAGGAATCATTTGCTATCCTCTCTTGCTGCTAAATATAAGTACCATTTTAATTATGCATGGGATCAAACTTACTATTTTATAGACCTTACCTTTGGCTACCTTTCCTTTTTCTTATTATTTAAATTTACACTGATCTGTTGAAATCAAAAAGTCAAATTCGTCCATCATGTGCAATATGAATTGCCCAATGAGAACCCTTGTTCAATATTTCCTTGATCCTAAAGTAATATTGTGTGTATGTATCTCTCACCAGAGTCTTATACGATCTCATTTCCTTTATTACTCTTTTATCTTGACATCACATCATGTCTAGGCTAATCTCATCCCCGTCATGTTTTCTTTCCATGCCTAAACTACTGTATTGCTATCTTTAGCACATAGATCCTTTATGTACTGTTTCCAACTCTCTTGAATTTTCCAATGTTTTGTTAATTTGAAAAACGTATACAAGCATTAATTAATTTAGCCTCCATGTATATGTGTCCAGTAGAACAAGTAGCATAATTAATAACTCTATAGGAATGAATGGCAACATTTTAATGTGGTGACAATTTAGCATGTCAAGTGTATGATAATCCATTTGGTCTAAATATTCTCCATGGCAAATCATTCAATGTCATTGCTACAGCACCAAATTTAGAAGGGTATTAATTAAAATTGACAATAATCATTGGAGAATATTCCTTTCACAAAACTTTTCAGGTGCTCATGTGTGTTATTCTATGTATTCAACTGCTCTGTGTTTGACTGATTGCTGGAGGACCTCTTGAGGCCCTGATGTACTTAGACCTATTGCTCCATTGTGCCAGCCACATTGGTGTCTTCCTCCAAAAAATCCAATGGCACACAATCTACTATGTCATTAGGCAATCATTGTGCCTAATGGCACAATGGCATTACTGAAGACCAGTGGGTCCCTTCTGGGTAAGTAAGCACCTATTAATGTTAAATAGGGATGTTAATCCCTAAGTTCCAAGAACAGTTTTTTCAGGTAAGAACTTGAAATAGTGGTCTCAGACAGCAAAGTTCAGGGCAATGTGAATTTTAGCTATACAATACTGTTTTAATTCCTTTCACACACCAGCTACACTTCAGAGAATCTACAAACCCTAGAAAGTGTAGGTGCTGTATGACTAATCAGTGACTGGTTATCATTACCATTATTATTCCTAGTTTGTGTCTACCAAGGGATTGAAATTTTCTGGTATAGTTTGACCTAGGTCCAGAAGTTTGGGCTTTGACTTCTTGTCTTAAGTTTTGCTTGTTCTGCTGAATTTCTGAGTCTTGGTTTGTGGCCTCTGCTCTGATCCCCAACATTCTTGTGAAATGCATGGGATGTATGGCTGTTTATGGGTTGTTACTAGTTTCTATTTAAGTAGTCTAATTACATAAAATGACTTGGGAGTTTAATAACTTCTCACAGGTTTTTTCCTTTGTAGGTTTGGAGAAATTTTATAAACGCCATATTATGCCCTCTTGCTGCCATAAACTCAAAGGAATAATCTTTACTATCTCTGCAACAGAATTATATTTTTACTCAAGTTAATACATAAGTAGTTTGTGAACCATTTCCTGACATTGTGGCAAAGGAATGGGCAGCATAAAGAATATGTGAAGGTATGTTTATAAGCTACTGCAGAGCTATAGCAAATTACTGAATTACTTCAATTCATATGGGAACAATTTATGATAGGACAAAACAACAATACCATTCAGTTTTCAATACAAAATTTTTTTTAATTATAGTTAAATGGCAGCATGAAAAAACTCCGAGAGCAAACAAAATAGCCTCATATACTTCTGCAAGTTCCTTTCCTTGTACAATTTTGACTAGAAATTGTAATTAATGGTTGCTATGATTATACTATCTAATTGTTTAAATATGGAACTTTTCCCAATTTCTGGGTTTTAGATAACTTTCTGTTTTCTAAAATGCTCTTTAGAAATTTAAATCCCAGCAATGAGACTCTTTTGAAATAAGCATATAAGATAAGTGAAGAAATAACTAAATAGGTCTATAAAGATTATCGTTTCAGGACAAAATACAAACCCAAATGAGTAGTTTCATATTTCTTGTACTGATAAAATGTTCTAATCTGGAATGCCCACTTGAATATTCTGCTCTATAGGCAAAACTATTAATATTCCAAAAGAACACCTGTTTGAAGAGAAAATAGCAATCAAGCTAAAAGGCTTGAAGCTAAGACTATTTACGTCCATAAGTGGCACAGATTCAAAGAATGATGCAATATCTCAAAAGCCAAAACTACATACAGGAAACTGCATACCTGTATATATGAAGGCATCCTAATTGTATCCTGTACTCTTTTTTGTTAATGCAATTATTGCAATGCGTCTGCTCCCTTCGGCTTTATAAAACATAACTGATATTTGTGTAGTCAATTGATTTTAATAATAAGTAGTTTTAGGGTGGTGATTCTTAGAACTACATCGGCTGAGTATGAAATTAAATGTATAGTTTTATTGTCTACATATAATACACCTGCTTCTATCTTTCTTGGGAGGAGGATACAAAATGATTTGCCTCATGCTCATGACCTGCAAATTTACTTTGACCTACACTGCTTACACCCCAGTATGTATTTATTATATGATCATTCATGAAATATGGGATAATTTACAAATTTTGACTTATTTCTAATGGCTTGGATGTGATTAATATTTAATCAGTCAAAGAACCTCTCACCGGTCTACATTACTATTGCTAGTAGGGCGGAGTCGGTTCCGTGTCGAGTGTCACTCGACAAGGCGACGAGTGGGAGGGTCGTGGCGGCGTATGCCGAAGGGCCTGGGTTCGAGCCTGTCTGAAGCAGCCGTCGGTGCATATCCTTGTGGTAGTAGAAAATTCTCTTAGACCTTAGGATAGACTGACTCGTGCGTTGTGCACGAGTCAGGCTCCGGTACAATGGTAATATTACTATATAGAGTGAGGGGGGGACGAGGGCCACCGAGGGGTGGAATATATTGAAAAGGTAAGAGGACATGGTAAACATAGAGCAAGCGACCAATAGAATATTACTAGCAGAAAGAAAAGTGGCACCAACGAACTTGATCATTTTTCAGCAGGTACACACACAACCAAGCAACCAGAAGGAGGAAGAAGTCGATAGGGTAAACGACCAATGAGAGGACATAATCGCCGGCGATCCAGGAGGGAAACATTTAATAGTGATGGGGGATTTGAACGCCGCGGCAGGTGAAGGAAGAAATGGCAGAAAGGTTGGGGACTGCGGTTTAGGAACGAGGCATGTCTCGGAGAAAGTAATGGAGTTCTCCAGAAGACAGGGGTGAATCATCACTAACACTTTGATTAGGCGTCACAAAAGGCGTAGGCACACATAGAAAATGCCCGGGGGATCAGAGAGGCATCAGTTGGACTATATTATGATTAGGCATAGATTCAGGAACTGAGTGAACTCTCATCATTTTCCGAGAACGATTGCGGACGTTGTAGCGTCCTATTCGAAAAGGTTAAACAGGGAAAGTGGTAGAGGATATGGACTTTGGAAACGTTAAAAGGATCGATAAGAAAGGAGTATCAGCAGGGTTTCGAGAAAATTATGAGTGACAGGGAGCTGGGAGCCACATATGGAAAAAAAATAGAGCCGCAAACGAAACTATGGAAACTGTTAAAAGGAAAAGGACAAAGGAAGCCGTGAGTTACGGAAGAGATGATTAGAAAGATAGATGAGAGGAGGATGTGGAAGAATATACTATAGATATAGAGTTAGGTAGAAGGAAATATAAAAAGTTGAATAATTAATTGAGATGGGTAAGAAATAGAGCAAAAGTAGCGCGATGAACGCATTGCGAGGATATAGAAAGTTTGCAGAGGAAGGGTGAGATCGATGTTCTACAGAAGGTTACAATACTGTCGGGAAGCAAGAAGGTAAAATCGGTGTTAACAATTAGAGATAAGTCAGGAAAATATTAACATGAGAAGATTCAAGAGAGATAGAAGGATTATATAGAAGAACTGTGTTGGAAAGTACTAAGGCGAGCGAAGTTAGACAGAAAGATAATATAACGTAGCTCAGGATAGTTTAGGTCCAGGTTTACCCGACGGTAAGATAGAAAGGACATTAATTGAACTGAAATTAATTAAGGTTGTGGGGGTAGATAACATTCTTGTGGAACTACTAAAAGGTTAAGGGAAAATTTGGAGGAAGACTATAGTCAATAGCATAATGACTATGGACTAATTCGTTGCAATGAGGTGAGGGGAACTTGGCCGAAAGACTTTGTCAAATCCATGTTAGTTCTAATTACAAAAAAGGTAAAGGCAGCATCATATGAGGACTACGGAGAAATAAGTTTCATGTGTGCACGTGTGTTGCTATTGCAGTAATGAGGTAAAAAACGAGAGGACCATGTTAAAATATTGCGATTCCAAAGATCGTAAAAGTAGACCGTAAAAATTTAAATATTTATATTTTTAAAATTGAGATGCTAGTAGAAGTGAAAAAGCGGGACCTGGCACAGTTTCACTGGAAGTCCGCCATTTTTCTGGAAGTCCGCCATCTTTGTTTATGACGTATTTCCGGTCAGTGAACAATTGAAAGTCGAAAATGGAACAGTTGAAAGTGTAAAAGCGCGTTGAAAAAGTTGAAAGTGTAAATGCGTGCGTGGTGCGAGGAGGCGAAAAGGTGGAACAGTTGAAAGTCGAGAAATGGAACAGTTGAAAGTGTAAAAGCGCGTTGAAAAAGTTGAAAGTGTAAATGCGTGCGTGGTGCGGGGTGGAACAGTTGAAAGTGTAAAACCGCGTTGAAAAAAAAGTTGAAAGTGTAAATGCGCGCGTGGTGGAACAGTTGAAAGCGCCTTGAAAAAAGTTGAAAGTGGAAATGCGTGCGGGGTGTGGTGGGGATGGAGGGGGTGGGAGGGATGGGAGCGGCGACGGTGGGGAAGAGGTTTAGCGCATGCGTAGTAATCTTTCAGAGTTGTAAAAATAGCTCTGCTCTATTTCGCTACAGAGACAACTGCCTCAGTTTTATTCACTGTGAACATGTCGTCTGTGTTACATTCAGTTAGTGCTACACTTGGTGGTAAGCACTCGCTCGAAGTCAGTAAGGTTGTGAATAATGTTTACGAGGTGGTTCTTCCCAAACGACATTACCACCGAGAATAATGATCTTATCCTCACGCTGAACTTTGAAAAACGATATATTGTGGACTTTAAGCATATGGGTAAATGTATATCACTTGTTGGGAGTACAGTGAATTTTTCAGGCTTCGAAAATGAGAATTTGGTTACTGAACAATTCAACGTGTCGACGTTGGAGCATCTGCAGCTGGAAGGAGAGTTGCTAGCCAAGGCCGAAATACAAGATCCATCCATTGTGGCAGATGTGTACGAAATTGCAAAGTTCGTTCCTCTACGTACAGAAACCGATGGTCGTTCATGTGCTTCCGTGAGTTATACGGACTTTGATGAAGATTTATGTACAGATGGTGGATTGTGTGCTCCTGTGACTTATACAACCGGGCGACATTCCAGATTGAAATATCAGAGTATTGATATTGGAAGAGGAAAGTTTGTACATTCTTGTACATTTATTCTGAAAATTGCTCATTTTGAAGATGATAACAATTTTTTGAATGGTAAATAAGTTTCAAATAAAGTTTATTTCAAATTGAAATGAAAATATTTTATTTTCCCAAAAAAACTAAAAGAAAAAACATAAGCAGTTGCTGGCTGCGGCTGTAGGCGGGTAGTAAGGAGGATGAGTCGTGAAGCGCTCGCAGTGGTGAGACGGATGATCGATGTGCGGTTGTGGTATTACTTCCCCGATGGTGGTGGAGACGTCAGGTTCAGCGGTCGTTCTTCTAACACCACAGATACTTGCGGTACAACATGCCTTGATACCCTAGGCGGGAGACCGTCTTGCACCTTTGGCGGTGCAGCCTGGTGATGTTGACTCTGCGGCATCACGATCTCCGGTACCCTTCTTGGTGCGAGAGGGTCGAACCGTACCTGTTGTCGCCGCAGGGTAAGGGTAGGTCTCGGCTCCAAAGTAATCTGCCGCCCTGATGCAGGGTAGCGAAATGGTTCAAAGCGAGATGGTGCACGTGCGTCTAACGCCACATGCGCCACTTGGGGAACAGGGTAGCCAGTTGACGGCGCCGGCGCTGCTGAGTGGTCACCCTCCGTTCCGCTTACTACAGGCCCCCGTGCCAGATGACTACCACTTCGTGGTGCGAGGGGGTCTGAAGAGAAGTACTCTATTGTACAGTTTGAGGATGCTGATGTTACTAAAGTACCTTCACAACACGGGCAGAGTTTTAATTCCATCGGGAGAAACGATGTGAGATATCGTTTCTCCCTCAAGAGAATTTTACCCGGCTCGCCCAACCGCTTATTCAATGTGCAGTCCCTGCACAGGAAATATCCATTGTAGAAGCACACTTCAATCACCAACGAAAACCGCTCCATGTTGAATGATAACTTTTCCCCCTCAGCAAGCCGTATTTATAAGGCTACTCTGGGATACGCCCTCGTCTCACTCCATCCAGTTTATTTTGCGTCGCACATCCTGCGATCACGTCACGGGATTTTCCGAAGATTTCATAGCCGTTGCTATAGCCGCACTCATTCGCAAAAGAAAAAACCTTAACATTTCCGATAATCTTAATAAACTTGTTTTCCACAGTTTCTATAGCCGCACTCATTTGCGTCAGAAAAAACCTTGACATTTCCGATAATCTTAAAAAACTTGTTTTCCACAGTTGCTATAGCCACACTCATTTGCGTCAGAAAAAACCTTGACATTTCCATAATTTTAATAAACTTGGTTTCCACACTCGAGGGGTTAACGCCATTTATTTGCGTCACGGATATTTCTTTTTAACCTTGATAACCCTGGAACTTGTTAGAACTTGTTTTTCGCACTCGCAAGGTTATTACCATTTATTGGCGTCATCACGGAATCTTAATAAACTTGTTTTCCACAGTTGCTATAGCCACACTCATTTGCGTCAGAAAAAACCTTGACATTTCCGATAATCTTAATAAACTTGTTTTCCACAGTTGCTATAGCCGCACTCATTTGCGTCAGAAAAAACCTTGACATTTCCATAATTTTAATAAACTTGTTTAAACACTCTAGGGGTTAACGCCATTTATTTGCGTCACGGATATTTCTTTTTAACCTTGATAACCCTGGAACTTGTTGGAACTTGTTTTTCGCACTCGTAAGGTTATTACCATTTATTGGCGCCATCCCGGATATTTCCTTTTAACCTTGATAACCTTGGAACTTGACATGTCTTTTAACCTTCATAAACTTGTTTTCACACTCATGAGGTTATTGCCACACACTCTTTGCGTTAAGAAATATTCCACAGCCTCGGTCTCTGATTGGTGCATGTGATCGTGGTAGAGAGGGATATTCCGTATATATAGTCGTCGAAGAAGCATGCATATTACATTCGAATACGTGCTTTTGAAGTTCTGCTCCAGTTTTCACCAGCTCCAGCCGCCATAAAAAAAACCTCCGTAAGCATTTTCCACTAGGAATTAAATATAATTTTTTATAAGCTATTCATATTTTTTCTTGTAAACTTAGAATATTTATTTAAATTAAATTCCAGAAGCACTAAATCCCGGACTCAGCGCAAGTTATTTTCGCTACTCCCATTCTGTAATACTGCCGCCATCAACAAAAACAACACCGCTTCTCATCAACGCAGCTACCGATCAACAAAATTGTAAGTATATTCGCTCTAATTAAATAGTAAATTGTTGCTATTCATATTAATTCTCGGAAACTTATTATGAATAATTTAAAATAAGCTATACGAATAATTTTTGTTACAGTCCTTCAATAATACCGCTACCAACGTTTCTCACGAAAGAAACTAAATCTCATCTACAAAACCGTAAGTATATTCACTTTGAATTAAATATTAAATTGTTGCTATTCATCTAACGTACAGGCTTTCCGCCGCGAAGGTACAAGTTCAAATCACACAATTCATTATTCTAAACCCATCCCTTTTTCTTTACTTCAAGATGTCCATCAAGTCGCAAATGCTTACTCAGCAGTTCTTGGCGGAGGTTATTAAAAGAGAAGAGTTAAAGGAAGGGGAAGAGTATGTGGTGGAAAAACTAGAGGCTAGTGTAACTAGATTCGGAGAATTTATTTTGGCAACCATTAATTTTAATGGACAATCACGAAAAATTTATGTGCCGAAATTCTTTAAATTAACCGCCGAAGAAATGACTGAATTTAACAACAATGCATGGGGGAGAATTTAATAATTGTAAAAAAAATAGTTATTTAAAAATCAAATAAAAAATGTTATTCATTTTATTGATAATTATTACTAAAAAATTAAATAATGTTACAAGAAAAATTGTTATTGTTAAAAATAAAAAAAACTTTATAAAAGTAACTTCAAGACTATTGGATGTTATTTCAAATACTCCTTATACCGCTGAACGTTTTTCAACTGTTTTTCCGATGAGAGTCAATTGGTGGCGGTGGTATGTATGATGGGATGAACGCCTTATAAAAAGGGATGGGTTTCTCGAGATAAGTTCACTTATAAATTTGATCACTATGGAGTTGGAAAATGTTTTGTGCAAATCGTGCTGGGTCTACTACAATCCAAGATGCCAAGCCGCCCACGAGACATCGGAGGTTCATCGCCGTCATGCAGCTCATCATGGAGTTCAGGATGTTTTGTGTGAAACCTGCTGGGTTTACTACAACCCAAGATACTTAGCCGCCCACGAGATTTCGGATGTTCATCACCGTCATGCCATACGCGGAGTTCAGGCTCGAGGAGGAACCACTATCCGGGAGTTAATGTCTGCAGCTCGCAACCGTTTGAAAACCTACTGGGTGAGTGGTGGGGAAAGACATACAGATTTAGTCATTTTTTTTAATAGTATCAAAAATTTACTTCATGAAAAAATTCATTATAACTTGAAAAACACAGCCCTAAAAATCAATATTTTGCTGAAGGCTAAATTTAAAAAAGAAGTGTCTGAATTGGAGGAACAGGATAGATGTTTCAAGACGAAAAATGTTAGAGTTTTGCAGGCAGATGATGTTAATGAAATTCTAGACGTATTATTTGCTAAAATTTTGAAAGAAAAATCTGAAAGTTCTGCGAAAAGTTCAGGGTGGTCCCTTGCTGAAATCTTGGGGCTAGAGCTGAGAATAAATCGTTATCGTCCACTGAGAGGATCTTCGCTAATCGAGCTTCCACCCAAGATAAAGCTAACGCATAGCGTTATAAATGTGCGAAACAACGATGATTTTTGCTTTAAATATGCTATTTGGGCAAAAAATGTGCCTATTAATCCACAGCTTGTCTCTAAATATAACACATTTGAGTTTAAAAATGGGTATGATTGGAATTGTATAAGTTACCCAGTGGAAATTTCCCAAATTGCAACATTTGAGCGTAAAAATAATATTTCCATCAATGTTTTCTGCTTAGATGAAAGGAATGACGTTTACCCCATTAAAATTTTTAATAAGAAGCTGGAAGATCATCATGATCTTCTCTATCTAGTTGAGGGAAAGAAGTCACATTATTGCTGTATCAAAGACTTTAATAAATTGGTGTCTAGTCAGATGGCGAAACATAAAGGGAAATTATATTTTTGTAAACGTTGTTTAAAGCACTGCTATACAGAAAAGTCTCTTGCTGATCATAAGGAAAACTGTGCTAGAAATTCTCCAAGTAAAATTATTCTCCCCCAAGGTGAAGACGTATATTTGAAATTTAAAAATTTTTCACATACAGCTGAACTTCCATATGTCGCATATGCAGACTTTGAGTGTGTCCTATCCAAAATCACAGGTTGTTCCCCCACAACGAGCATTCGTATACTGAAGCACGACAACAGCAAGAAGTGATGTCCTTCTGTCTTCTCTTAGTTGCCAACACAGGCGAAGTTTTTGAGCCTATTCTATACAGAGGTAGAAATGCGGTGGAAGTCTTCCTCGAAAAACTGAAAGAAATGACAAATTTTGTGCGAGACGTGTATAAAACCACTGTACCGATGCATACATTGACTGATGAGGAAATTCTCACATTTAATGAAGCTTCTGTTTGTCATATCTGTGGTTTTCAGTTAGGTAAGGATCGTGTGAGAGATCACGACCATCTTTCGGGTAAATTTAGAGGTGCAGCTCACACAGTATGCAATGTTAATTACAAAGTTCCCAACTTTCTTCCAGTCTTCATTCACAATCTATCAAACTATGACGCACATCAAATTGTCCCACATTTAGGATCTGATGACATGAGCATAACTTGTATCCCAAACCATGAGGAAAAGTATATTTCCTTTTCAAAATATATAGATTCCAACTTCACATACCGCTTCGTTGATAGCTTTAGATTTTTGTCACTTCTCTTTCAAAATTGGTAGACAGTCTCCCTAAAGATGCATTCAAGCAAACATGTCACATTTTTAGGTAAAAACTCGATCTTGTCACGCGTAAGGGGGTTTTTCCATATGAATATGTGAATTCTTGGGAAAAATTGAATGATGTTAGTCTTCCCTCCGTTGAACATTTCTTTAGCACACCAACGGAGGATACTATTAGTAGTGAGGAATATGAATTCGCTAAAAAGGTATGGATCGAATTTCATTGTAAAACTTTGGGTGAATATTCAGACCTCTATTTGAAAACTGACGTCCTTCTTTTGGCAGACGTTTTTGAAAATTTTCGAAGATCATGTATGACTACTTATGGGTTAGATCCTGCTTGGTATTACACAATACCAGGGCTTTCATTCGATGCAATGCTTAAGTATACGGCAATAACGCTAGAACAATGGTATTGTATTCAAAAGGAATATGTTACCGTTAACAAGTATGTAAAAAAGGAAATAATTGAAAAAAACATTAGCAAAAAAGTATGTTAAAAATATGTACATGCATCTATATCATAAAAGTTTTTTATGTGTAAAAAAGCCTAAAAGAGGCAGTACAGAGATTGTTTTATAATTGGCAAAATTCATAGTAGGCATTTTATTTATCATATAAGACTATGTATTTTGCATTATGTAATTTAATGTTTAGGAAGATGAGTTCACTGGGATCATTATCCCAATGTTTACCGTTATTTGTGTTTTATACCTGTATACCAATTTGTTTGGTATTGTGAAATCTGTTGTTTTATGCACGTTTCAGATAGTGTATATTACATTGAAAAACTTTTGACTGTGCAACAAAATGTATTTGCAAAAAAATAGGCTTGGTAGCCCGAAATAAAGATTTATATGTGGGGGGTAACGTACTCATCTGCCAATATAAGGGTCGCGGGTTCGATTCCCGCCTGGGTGGATTTTCTCCACCTAGGATTTGGGTGTTTGTATTGTTGTCACTGTTGTGTTGTCATTATTGTCCGGTGTAAAGGCCAAAGTGCTGTTTTCGGGTCATAACAAAAATAAATAAACCCGGAGTGGGATTTTCTCCACCTAGGGTTTGGGTGTTTGTATTGTTGTATTATCATTGTTGTACGATGTAAACGCCAAAAAATGCTGTTTTTGGGCCATGACAAAAATAAATAAACCCAGTAATTCACCAGTTTGTCTCGAGTTTTTTTTTGATTTGAGAGACGTTTCCTCTCGTGAACTTTTCTATGAGTCAGTAACACGGAGTGATGAAGCCTTCGCTCAAACAGAGGTACGACATCATGTTTTTGGTGCTACTTAAAAATATGAGAATGCAACCTTCTAGGTGCTTCAAGCCTAATTATTCTGGTGTATTTCAAGGTTACTTTCCGGGAGTCAGCCCTAGGCGTTCATGGATTTCCGGGAAATATACGCCGATAAACCCCGTTCTAAAAGCCGAAATACGGCCAGTCCTCGGAGTCCGAATAACGGAACCATCTAGATGACTTGTACTTCAAATTCAGGTCAAAATCATCAAGGGGTCAAGATCCTTTCTTTGACTGCAAGTGATTTCCCAGAAAACTATAGTTCCTGACAAGCGCACAGCATGGATGTCCGGGGATATTACCTGAAATCCAATTTAGATCATCTAGTCAGTACCCTAGTTATTTATCTACTGAAAATTTACCCCTGCAATTTACATACTCACATACACATAAAATATGGATAATATAAAATGAGAATGAGCTGGTTTTTTAACTTGCCAAACGTCCACAAGAGAGAAATGGGCGGTTTCCCAAGTTAATTACTGCAATGAAGAAAAAATATGGGGCCTTGATAGGTTTTTAAGTATAGTTATGTATCAACATTCATATAAAGAAACTAATCAACAAGCTACCATCTGCAAGTAAAGTAACAGTATTTTTTACATAAATTTTTTATATAAATTTTCCCAGAATATATACATCTACCAAGTAGTTCCAGAATAACAGTTCGAGTGATGCAGATAAAATGACTGCATTCCAAAATAAACATCCTGAAAACTGAAAGTAAATCAAAATTCTATCATTCAATTTCTTAGCAAAACTTGACAATGAGTTGCTGCCTACCTACTACAGATTTTCTACCTATTTCATACATTATGAAAGATGTGAATGAAATTCATAAATGAAAAGCTATTGGTTTTAAATTAACTAGAATATTATAGTTGGTACACATCACTGCCTCAACCCATGGTATGACTTATATACTCAGGCATAATACAATGGCCTAATGTTCATTTTGAAGATGACCAAAACATTAAGAGGAGCTCGCAATTTTATGAGAAAGATATACACAATATTTGCACTCCTTAGAAGGCATCTTGAATACAAGTTGAGATTAAATAGGAAATGTTGCATGGTGGACACTATGCATCAACATCAATGAATAAACCAATTTGTAAAATTACGCTAATTAGTCTGGCAGTCGAAATTTCTCATCAAACTCACTCAACTAGTTTGATAGTAGTGATACATGAACATTACCAGCAGGCCTCAATTTAAATCTCTGCTAGGCGCAGAATCTATATGCCATTTCTTCTCAGTTTCTCAGATAGACCTTCTGTAACAGTAAAAATTTCTTTTTTTTTATATTAAATTATCTGATGTACGAACATAATCAGTATATTTTGGAGAAGTTTAAAACAAACTTCTCCAAAATATTGTTTTGTGGGCATAAACACTATTTCAACTGAAAAATAAGATAGGTCTCCTAATTTGATGAATAAAAGATTGACTCACTCACAATGTAAGTCTCACACAAAAAACACAATATCTATGTTACGATTACAACTAGTAACAAAAATTAAATTCAATATCAACTTATTAATTTTGTGGTTCTTTTGAAATACTGAAATCATTCACTGAAGTCGCCAACAAAAATTTGATACCCGTACCGAAGAGTTGAAGATGGCTTCAGCCTCCTGATAGCAAATCAAAGGTAAAATATATATAAAGACTTTCATATACCATATTAATATATCATAGCATGACTTTAATTTTCAAGCGCATTATTTTAATTTAAAAGTAACAATTCCAAAAATTCAATTTAGATCTTTTATAACGATGAAATGATTGACAAACTTCTTTATCCTCAGTTCAGTCACAGTTCTTTCTACATAAGCTTAAATATGTGAACAGATGTGTAGCAGATTTCATTCGCAAACAACTTAGATGAAATGCGAAATATTACTCTTGGTGAGACAACGCTAACAACCAAGTAGTTTGGCTGTGTAGATTTTCGCGGCGGTGGCTTGAAGAATTCCGCATATTCGGGTTTTTACCGCGTTGTTGTTTGGAGCCAACAACAGTTTCGCCGAAGTTGCACCCGGCGTCTTCAGGTCGAAGATGAGGGACTCGGTGGAAGAGAGTCCTTCGAAAAAGGACCAATCAGAGAGCAGCACCTGGACGGGACCACCTATATAAGGACGGCCAAAATGCGAGTCCCTCGATTTACAGATGGCGGTAGCGGACATCAAGGAAGCCCTGGTCGACGCGGGAGTTCCAGTCATCGACCTGTGGCGGATCACCGCAAGGGCAACGAACCAAGACACCACTCTCATTCGGTGCCTGACCGCGTCAGCTGATAGCGCTTCTGCGGTCATCTCACAAGGCCTCCACTGCTACGGCCGCATTTATCGGTGTGAGCCGTCGCATCCACCCCCTCCCCAGCCCCAAAGGTGTTTTAGGTGCCAACAATTTGGATATCCCACGGAGGAATGTAAGGTGCCTCCCAGGTCAGCGAGGTGTGGTGCGGCTCACAGGGCCTCGGAGTGTACAGCAACCAACTACCGCTGCGCAAATTGCGGAGGCGAGCACCACGCCGGGAACTGGCGCTGTCCCAAGCGCCCCGCGGCCCCTTCTTCTCTATCCACCACTGCCCCGATCCTACCTGACCCTTCTCTTGCAGGTGCCGCAAAGGTGGACACGCGAGGTGCCAAGGAACCCGTCAGCAAGGGAGACCTTCACAGATTTATGTCCCTTGTATACGCTAACGTTGCCCCGGACCACCGCCAGCTGATGGAATCCATATTAAATACGGCGGTGCGGTCGGTATTCGGGTTCAATGTCCTGAATCTTTATCCCAGAAACATGCTCTTCCCCGCCATTTCCTCTTACGCTTCACGTTGTAGATGAACACGTCGCGGGTAGCCTTCGCCAACATCTGCGGTGGGGTCCGCCAGAAGAAGCGCCTCATCCTGGACTACATTCTAAAGAACTCTATTTGTATTCTAGGTATGGCAAAGACATTCCTACATCCCGCAGCCAAGATTAACATACCACAATTTCAGGAGCTTTCCAAGCCAAGGGTGCTGCCTAGGTCGGGGGGCGTTTCCCTCCTCGTTCGAAAGGATATAGGTGCGAGGCGCCTGCCCATCCCTGCGGATGTTATATCGGGGGGGAACGAAGCGGTTCTGGTGGAGTGCCGCATTGGTCGTAAGGTCATTCTGGTATGCTCACTCTACTCTAGGACGGACGATCCGTTACCAGTAGCACTCTTGACCTTTATTCTGTCCCTAGGCAAACCTTGCATTGTACTCGGCGACTTTAATGCTAGGAGTCAGTCGTTCCGGGATGCGGTCACCACGGTGAAGGGTCGCCGGTTAGACACCTTTCTCCTTACCAAACCGCTCATCCGCCTTGACATTCCCTTCCCAACGTTCATTGGACGTGGTCCTTCTTACCTTGACCAAGCCTTGGTCTCTCCCAGCCTGCTTCCGCTGACCGGGGATGTCGCCATTGGGGACTGCATCACGTCCGACCAACTCCCGTTCTCTTTTGCGTTTCAGGGCTCACGTCCCCATAAAAAGAGAAGCTTCATAGTCACCGACAACAAGAACGCTGACTGGGTGGCATTCAATAAAACTATCGCTGATGCCACGTGGGACCTACCTGCCCCGCAGTCACGGTGCGAGGTCGACGAAGCCCTGTCAAGGGTTACCGAAGCGTTCCGGGGTGCGACAGCGTGGTTCCCCACGCGGTAGATCGATCCTTCTCGTCCCCCACTACCAGAGGATGTAGTCCGATTAATAAAAGGAAAGCGCTCTCTTTACAGGCAATGGCTTTGTACGAGGGACACGGAGTTGAAAACAGAATGGAACCACTCGAACGCGATCATCCGGCGACGGGTGATAGCATACAAGGAGCAATCCTGGGCGACCGTCTGCTCTAAGCTCGACAGCAGAGACGGTACTAAATTCTGGAAGCAGTTCCGGGTCCTCTCGGGGCAATGCACGAAGCCCAACACGTCCCTCATCCACAGGGACGGTGTTCCGGTTGCGGACCCGATGGACAAGGCGGAGGAGTTTCGTCGTGTGCTGGCTGACGTCTTCTGCCCGCAGGAGGACCCGGCCTTCGACGAGGGACACAAGGCGGCCTGCGGACTCCATCTAGAGTCACTACATTACTCCTTCCTTCCCTTACAGGCACCAGAGTGGACAACCACGGCTGATAATATCCTCACATTAATCACTAAGGAGGAAATGGCGGAGAGTAGGACCCATATGAACACATCCCCAGCGAACGACGGGATAACCACGCGCCACATCCTTAAAGCCCCATCCAGTTATAACCCTCTCCTACTAATATTCAATTCTCTGCTCTGGTTAGGTTATTTTCCCTCGGCTTGGAAGGCCATGCCTGTGATCATGCATCCAAAACAGGGGAAAGACTCCAGGAAAGCAGAGAACTACCGGCCAATTTGTTTAACGAGCGTGATCGGGAAGTGGTTCGAAATAATCATCACCCGAAGGCTCACCCACCACTTCACCTCTAACGGCGTCCTACCGCCTCATCAATTTGGTTTCCGCCCCCACAGATGCACGACAGATCCCCTCGCCCTCCTCACTTCAACAGCAGCCGAGGCCATCAACCGTCGGCAGTATGTGGTCGCGTTATTTCTCGACATAGAGAGAGCTTTCGACAGGGTGTGGCATGATGGATTCGTCGGAAAGCTCTCCCTTACTCCGGGTGTGTCCCCTCCACTCCTCAGACTAATTTCTTCCTTTCTCCGCCATAGGCAGGCCAGAGTGCGAGTCGACGGGCACCTTTCCGCTGCTTGCCGGAGTCCCTCAGGGAACCGTGCTCTCTCCTCTGCTGTTCACATTGTTCTGCTGGGACATGCCAAGAGACAAGCATCCCAACAAGCGAGTCACTCTCGCTCAGTACGCGGATGACACAGCGCTGTGGATCCAAGCACAGCGGGTAGAAACGGCCATAAAACATCTACAGCGGGTCACTTCTACCCTGGAGAGATGGTTCCAGAGTTGGCGCCTGCGGCCCAACCCCCTCAAATCCACCCTCATGGTGTTTGCTGGTAGCCACGACACCCGTACAGCACCTGTCCTTTTCTCAGCATGTAGGGGAAGTGAGGGCCAGGTGCAGCCGTCGCGCAAATCTCTTGCGTGCCGTCCGGGCTAACGGCCACGGGGTCTCCGAGGGCTGCGGCGTGTCTCCTATACAAGGTCTTCATCAGGCCCGTCAAGGAGTACGCGGCGCTCGCGGTTCTCCCTCATCCCAGTAGTTGGGGCACTTTGCCAGCTTTGAGCGCAGGATCCTGCGAAGGCTGTTCCTCCTACCTCCTGATACCCCTACCGGTGATACCACGTGTATCACCGTGCACCGTGTATCACCATCATCGAGCCTATCCTTCACAAGTTATGCCGTGCCCGCTGTAGGAACGCAGCCCGACTAGCGGACTCCAACGAGGAGCTGCTCACCGCCATCCTGAGCACCGTGGGAGGCCTTCTTTGCCGTCGACCCGTCAGGAAACTTCAGTCTCCAGCACGGGTGATCTCGGGCAAACTCCAACAATACTACCCTGACATCACCCTGCCACTTATGTCCAAATGAAAGTTATATTCTTTTAATTAAATGATAGATTACATAATCAGCATGAGTATGCTCAACTTGGATGAATTAGAGTATTCATTTAGTGTTAAATAACAAAAGTTGCCCTTTGTTTTTATCGTAATATTTGGTCATCAAGGATAATGCTCCACTATTAACCACAGTTAAGATAGGATTATCTGTGAGCTTTGAAGCATAATTTAAAATGATATGGCTCTGCAAATATAAATTTTATGGTACAGAAGTCATAGAAAGTTGGCACCCAACTTAATGGATGTCTTCTAGGCGTTGGAGTCCGCTAGTCGGGCTGCGTTCCTACAGCGGGCACGGCATAACTTGTGAAGGATAGGCTCGATGATGGTGATACACGGTGCACGGTGATACACGTGGTATCACCGGTAGGGGTATCAGGAGGTAGGAGGAACAGCCTTCGCAGGATCCTGCGCTCAAAGCTGGCAAAGTGCCCCAACTACTGGGATGAGGGAGAACCGCGAGCGCCGCGTACTCCTTGACGGGCCTGATGAAGACCTTGTATAGGAGACACGCCGCAGCCCTCGGAGACCCCGTGGCCGTTAGCCCGGACGGCACGCAAGAGATTTGCGCGACGGCTGCACCTGGCCCTCACTTCCCCTACATGCTGAGAAAAGGACAGGTGCTGTACGGGTGTCGTGGCTACCAGCAAACACCATGAGGGTGGATTTGAGGGGGTTGGGCCGCAGGCGCCAACTCTGGAACCATCTCTCCAGGGTAGAAGTGACCCGCTGTAGATGTTTTATGGCCGTTTCTACCCGCTGTGCTTGGATCCACAGCGCTGTGTCATCCGCGTACTGAGCGAGAGTGACTCGCTTGTTGGGATGCTTGTCTCTTGGCATGTCCCAGCAGAACAATGTGAACAGCAGAGGAGAGAGCACGGTTCCCTGAGGGACTCCGGCAAGCAGCGGAAAGGTGCCCGTCGACTCGCACTCTGGACTGCCTATGGCGGAGAAAGGAAGAAATTAGTCTGAGGAGTGGAGGGGACACACCCGGAGTAAGGGAGAGCTTTCCGACGAATCCATCATGCCACACCCTGTCGAAAGCTCTCTCTATGTCGAGAAATAACGCGACCACATACTGCCGACGGTTGATGGCCTCGGCTGCTGTTGAAGTGAGGAGGGCGAGGGGATCTGTCGTGCATCTGTGGGGGCGGAAACCAAATTGATGAGGCGGTAGGACGCCGTTAGAGGTGAAGTGGTGGGTGAGCCTTCGGGTGATGATTATTTCGAACCACTTCCCGATCACGCTCGTTAAACAAATTGGCCGGTAGTTCTCTGCTTTCCTGGAGTCTTTCCCCTGTTTTGGATGCATGATCACAGGCATGGCCTTCCAAGCCGAGGGAAAATAACCTAACCAGAGCAGAGAATTGAATATTAGTAGGAGAGGGTTATAACTGGATGGGGCTTTAAGGATGTGGCGCGTGGTTATCCCGTCGTTCGCTGGGG
The DNA here is from genome assembly GCA_037158775.1 of Hetaerina titia. Taxonomy (NCBI): domain Eukaryota; kingdom Metazoa; phylum Arthropoda; class Insecta; order Odonata; family Calopterygidae; genus Hetaerina; species Hetaerina titia. Next base: position 30,764,611 of record CM073779.1, read on the forward strand.
ATGTGTTCATATGGGTCCTACTCTCCGCCATTTCCTCCTTAGTGATTAATGTGAGGATATTATCAGCCGTGGTTGTCCACTCTGGTGCCTGTAAGGGAAGGAAGGAGTAATGTAGTGACTCTAGATGGAGTCCGCAGGCCGCCTTGTGTCCCTCGTCGAAGGCCGGGTCCTCCTGCGGGCAGAAGACGTCAGCCAGCACACGACGAAACTCCTCCGCCTTGTCCATCGGGTCCGCAACCGGAACACCGTCCCTGTGGATGAGGGACGTGTTGGGCTTCGTGCATTGCCCCGAGAGGACCCGGAACTGCTTCCAGAATTTAGTACCGTCTCTGCTGTCGAGCTTAGAGCAGACGGTCGCCCAGGATTGCTCCTTGTATGCTATCACCCGTCGCCGGATGATCGCGTTCGAGTGGTTCCATTCTGTTTTCAACTCCGTGTCCCTCGTACAAAGCCATTGCCTGTAAAGAGAGCGCTTTCCTTTTATTAATCGGACTACATCCTCTGGTAGTGGGGGACGAGAAGGATCGATCTACCGCGTGGGGAACCACGCTGTCGCACCCCGGAACGCTTCGGTAACCCTTGACAGGGCTTCGTCGACCTCGCACCGTGACTGCGGGGCAGGTAGGTCCCACGTGGCATCAGCGATAGTTTTATTGAATGCCACCCAGTCAGCGTTCTTGTTGTCGGTGACTATGAAGCTTCTCTTTTTATGGGGACGTGAGCCCTGAAACGCAAAAGAGAACGGGAGTTGGTCGGACGTGATGCAGTCCCCAATGGCGACATCCCCGGTCAGCGGAAGCAGGCTGGGAGAGACCAAGGCTTGGTCAAGGTAAGAAGGACCACGTCCAATGAACGTTGGGAAGGGAATGTCAAGGCGGATGAGCGGTTTGGTAAGGAGAAAGGTGTCTAACCGGCGACCCTTCACCGTGGTGACCGCATCCCGGAACGACTGACTCCTAGCATTAAAGTCGCCGAGTACAATGCAAGGTTTGCCTAGGGACAGAATAAAGGTCAAGAGTGCTACTGGTAACGGATCGTCCGTCCTAGAGTAGAGTGAGCATACCAGAATGACCTTACGACCAATGCGGCACTCCACCAGAACCGCTTCGTTCCCCCCCGATATAACATCCGCAGGGATGGGCAGGCGCCTCGCACCTATATCCTTTCGAACGAGGAGGGAAACGCCCCCCGACCTAGGCAGCACCCTTGGCTTGGAAAGCTCCTGAAATTGTGGTATGTTAATCTTGGCTGCGGGATGTAGGAATGTCTTTGCCATACCTAGAATACAAATAGAGTTCTTTAGAATGTAGTCCAGGATGAGGCGCTTCTTCTGGCGGACCCCACCGCAGATGTTGGCGAAGGCTACCCGCGACGTGTTCATCTACAACGTGAAGCGTAAGAGGAAATGGCGGGGAAGAGCATGTTTCTGGGATAAAGATTCAGGACATTGAACCCGAATACCGACCGCACCGCCGTATTTAATATGGATTCCATCAGCTGGCGGTGGTCCGGGGCAACGTTAGCGTATACAAGGGACATAAATCTGTGAAGGTCTCCCTTGCTGACGGGTTCCTTGGCACCTCGCGTGTCCACCTTTGCGGCACCTGCAAGAGAAGGGTCAGGTAGGATCGGGGCAGTGGTGGATAGAGAAGAAGGGGCCGCGGGGCGCTTGGGACAGCGCCAGTTCCCGGCGTGGTGCTCGCCTCCGCAATTTGCGCAGCGGTAGTTGGTTGCTGTACACTCCGAGGCCCTGTGAGCCGCACCACACCTCGCTGACCTGGGAGGCACCTTACATTCCTCCGTGGGATATCCAAATTGTTGGCACCTAAAACACCTTTGGGGCTGGGGAGGGGGTGGATGCGACGGCTCACACCGATAAATGCGGCCGTAGCAGTGGAGGCCTTGTGAGATGACCGCAGAAGCGCTATCAGCTGACGCGGTCAGGCACCGAATGAGAGTGGTGTCTTGGTTCGTTGCCCTTGCGGTGATCCGCCACAGGTCGATGACTGGAACTCCCGCGTCGACCAGGGCTTCCTTGATGTCCGCTACCGCCATCTGTAAATCGAGGGACTCGCATTTTGGCCGTCCTTATATAGGTGGTCCCGTCCAGGTGCTGCTCTCTGATTGGTCCTTTTTCGAAGGACTCTCTTCCACCGAGTCCCTCATCTTCGACCTGAAGACGCCGGGTGCAACTTCGGCGAAACTGTTGTTGGCTCCAAACAACAACGCGGTAAAAACCCGAATATGCGGAATTCTTCAAGCCACCGCCGCGAAAATCTACACAGCCAAACTACTTGGTTGTTAGCGTTGTCTCACCAAGAGTAATATTTCGCATTTCATCTAAGTTGTTTGCGAATGAAATCTGCTACACATCTGTTCACATATTTAAGCTTATGTAGAAAGAACTGTGACTGAACTGAGGATAAAGAAGTTTGTCAATCATTTCATCGTTATAAAAGATATAAATTGAATTTTTGGAATTGTTACTTTTAAATTAAAATAATGCGCTTGAAAATTAAAGTCATGCTATGATATATTAATATGGTATATGAAAGTCTTTATATATATTTTACCTTTGATTTGCTATCAGGAGGCTGAAGCCATCTTCAACTCTTCGGTACGGGTATCAAATTTTTGTTGGCGACTTCAGTGAATGATTTCAGTATTTCAAAAGAACCACAAAATTAATAAGTTGATATTGAATTTAATTTTTGTTACTAGTTGTAATCGTAACATAGATATTGTGTTTTTTGTGTGAGACTTACATTGTGAGTGAGTCAATCTTTTATTCATCAAATTAGGAGACCTATCTTATTTTTCAGTTGAAATAGTGTTTATGCCCACAAAACAATATTTTGGAGAAGTTTGTTTTAAACTTCTCCAAAATATACTGATTATGTTCGTACATCAGATAATTTAATATAAAAAAAAAGAAATTTTTACTGTTACAGAAGGTCTATCTGAGAAACTGAGAAGAAATGGCATATAGATTCTGCGCCTAGCAGAGATTTAAATTGAGGCCTGCTGGTAATGTTCATGTATCACTACTATCAAACTAGTTGAGTGAGTTTGATGAGAAATTTCGACTGCCAGACTAATTAGCGTAATTTTACAAATTGGTTTATTCATTGATGTTGATGCATAGTGTCCACCATGCAACATTTCCTATTTAATCTCAACTTGTATTCAAGATGCCTTCTAAGGAGTGCAAATATTGTGTATATCTTTCTCATAAAATTGCGAGCTCCTCTTAATGTTTTGGTCATCTTCAAAATGAACATTAGGCCATTGTATTATGCCTGAGTATATAAGTCATACCATGGGTTGAGGCAGTGATGTGTACCAACTATAATATTCTAGTTAATTTAAAACCAATAGCTTTTCATTTATGAATTTCATTCACATCTTTCATAATGTATGAAATAGGTAGAAAATCTGTAGTAGGTAGGCAGCAACTCATTGTCAAGTTTTGCTAAGAAATTGAATGATAGAATTTTGATTTACTTTCAGTTTTCAGGATGTTTATTTTGGAATGCAGTCATTTTATCTGCATCACTCGAACTGTTATTCTGGAACTACTTGGTAGATGTATATATTCTGGGAAAATTTATATAAAAAATTTATGTAAAAAATACTGTTACTTTACTTGCAGATGGTAGCTTGTTGATTAGTTTCTTTATATGAATGTTGATACATAACTATACTTAAAAACCTATCAAGGCCCCATATTTTTTCTTCATTGCAGTAATTAACTTGGGAAACCGCCCATTTCTCTCTTGTGGACGTTTGGCAAGTTAAAAAACCAGCTCATTCTCATTTTATATTATCCATATTTTATGTGTATGTGAGTATGTAAATTGCAGGGGTAAATTTTCAGTAGATAAATAACTAGGGTACTGACTAGATGATCTAAATTGGATTCCAGGTAATATCCCCGGACATCCATGCTGTGCGCTTGTCAGGAACTATAGTTTTCTGGGAAATCACTTGCAGTCAAATAAAGGATCTTGACCCCTTGATGATTTTGACCTGAATTTGAAGTACAAGTCATCTAGATGGTTCCGTTATTCGGACTCCGAGGACTGGCCGTATTTCGGCTTTTAGAACGGGGTTTATCGGCGTATATTTCCCGGAAATCCATGAACGCCTAGGGCTGACTCCCGGAAAGTAACCTTGAAATACACCAGAATAATTAGGCTTGAAGCACCTAGAAGGTTACATTCTCATATTTTTAAGTAGCACCAAAAACATGATGTCGTACCTCTGTTTGAGCGAAGGCTTCATCACTCCGTGTTACTGACTCATAGAAAAGTTCACGAGAGGAAACGTCTCTCAAATCAAAAAAAACTCGAGACAAACTGGTGAATTACTGGGTTTATTTATTTTTGTCATGGCCCAAAAACAGCATTTTTTGGCGTTTACATCGTACAACAATGATAATACAACAATACAAACACCCAAACCCTAGGTGGAGAAAATCCCACTCCGGGTTTATTTATTTTTGTTATGACCCGAAAACAGCACTTTGGCCTTTACACCGGACAATAATGACAACACAACAGTGACAACAATACAAACACCCAAATCCTAGGTGGAGAAAATCCACCCTGGCGGGAATCGAACCCGCGACCCTTATATTGGCAGATGAGTACGTTACCCCCCACATATAAATCTTTATTTCGGGCTACCAAGCCTATTTTTTTGCAAATACATTTTGTTGCACAGTCAAAAGTTTTTCAATATAATATACACTATCTGAAACGTGCATAAAACAACAGATTTCACAGTACCAAACAAATTGGTATACAGGTATAAAACACAAATAACGGTAAACATTGGGATAATGATCCCAGTGAACTCATCTTCCCAAACATTAAATTATACAATGCAAAATACATAGTCTTATATGATAAATAAAATGCCTACAATGAATTTTGCCAATTATAAAACTACTTCTGTACTGCCCCTTTTAGGCTTTTTTACACATTAAAAACTTTTATGATATAGATGCATGTACATATTTTTTAACATACTTTTTTGCTAATGTTTTTTTTTCAATTATTTCCTTTTTTACATACTTGTTAACGGTAACATATTCCTTTTGAATATAATACCGTTTAAGTTGCATTCAAGACCATTTTCCTTATAGAGGTAATTCTTTCAATTCTTCTTTTGATGCCATTTGTTCTATTTTTTTCCAAATTAGCTGTAATCGCATCGGTAGATTTTCGCTCTCCTTTTCCACGTTTTCCCACCAACTTTCCATATCCATTTTCACCCACTTGTGCACCGTCAGCAGGTGCTGTCCTATCAGCCAGCACATTGGTTCCGTTTTTGCGCAAGGAAATAGCTTAAAATCCATCATCATCATGCTCCTATTTCCTTTTCTCCAAAGGTGTTTAATTCTCTGAATGATCTTTTTATTAGACCCCACCTTTACCCCGCCGCCACCGTAGCCGGCAATTTGATGAGATGATCCTTCACCACATTTCCCATCCGGATTTCCTACGATGCTATGGTCGAGTCACATTAAATTATACCGATTACCACCATAATTGATCAAGTTTCACATCTTGTGCGATCGGCGTCAACCAGCAGCTCCCGTTCCAATAACGGCTTCACACAGGAAAAAAATACAAAAAGAAGAGAAACACAGAATCTCCTTTGTACAACACTTGCACATTCATTGCGCGGAATTTTTCTCCGCCCATCTTCCAATCCATCTCTAAATGCGAAAAAGACCTCAGATGACATTCACCTTCCCGAAAAGTTGAAACCATTTGTCAACGACCTTCAGCCTACGATCCATTAATGTAGAAAACCGCTGAACTATTCTGGTGTTCATAACACTTTAAAATATACCGGTCTCCTGCCACCCCATCGCCCACAAACTAGCCAGCTTCCATTCCATAATTCACAGACTAATCAGTATCCCCTTGACCACACCCAACTTCGAACCGGAGGTCAATACAATTAAACACATAGCTCTTAAAAACGGTTACCAGGTCAACTTAATAGACATTTTATTAACGAAAAAACTGAAGAAACAGGCCCTGAAGTTGAATGTTTCCCTCGAAGTCACTACTGCTCCAGAGCGAAAGTGGTGCAAACTCCCTTTTCATTAACTCTGTGTCATACAAAATCGCCAACAGGTTTCCTAAAGATAATTTTCGCATTTCTTTTTATACCCCCAATACCCTGTTCAAAGCCTTATGCTCTAACAAAGACCCTATACATTGCAATAACTTAAGTGGTATAAATATGAAATCCGGTGTGTGTGTGGAGCTACTTACATTGGCCAGACTGGCAGGAGCTTTTCAACACGCAGCAGTGAACACAGGAAAGGTTGTATCACAGGTCATACGAATTCTTTATTTGCCCAACATCTTCTTGACTACAATCATTTTTGCAATTTTGTCAACTTCAAAGTGCTTCACAACCTGACCTTCAACGAAGTGCAATTTTTATCTTCACCCTCCCCCCTCCTCTCCATCACATTCCCTCGACGTACTTGTGACCAGTGATCCCTTGTCTTTACTATTGGAATTTCCCCCCATCCCCCTGTGCAACCGCTGACCATGTTTTCCCGAAGATGACGGGAAGCCTTGTGTTCCCCCAACGTCTTTCTTTACGGACGATGTGGGAAGGCTCAACGCTGCGGGACAACTCTCAACCTACAACCCCCCCCCTCGTGACGTTGCAAGTGAATCCATACTACACCCCTCCCTAAACCCTCGCTAAAGCTTTCTCACCTTCCCCCTCTTGGAACCATAATAGACAGTGATCCCAAATCTTTACCCCTTTTCACTCCTCTTTGTGATTCGATACTTTGCGCCCAGTCAACGACCGGGGTAAACCCAGATATCATCTCCTTTCTCCACGGCTCTAGGACTATGGCACCGCTCCGAGGGATCAACGAGAAACCCACTCCATCCAGCCACGAGGTTTTCTCCGGACTTTTTTGTGTTCCCCACCCCTTTTTCCTCCCCCGCACCTCATCACTCACTCGTCCTTTCACCTCCCCTCCCTCTATCCTCCATTTTCCATTACCAACCAACTTACTAGCTTTTCAACATATACACTAGACACTGAGGTATGACTGTCACCAGAAGATGATGTAGTTACATCGAAACCGGTCGTATTACAAATTTTCTTTTGTTGAAAATTGCCAATTTTTATTAATCATGATATTCCATCATATCACGCCTGAAACGTCTCTATTTATTTGTACCTATGTGTTGTTTGGAGGACATACAATGACCACAGAGCATTTTCAAATTGAAGTATAAGTCCATTTGTTGTACAGTTTATTAAGTACTCCTTCCCCCGATTAGTAAAATAATAATATTTAAAATATAATAAGCACAATAAACGACCATAATTAAAGCATAAATAATGTAAAGGAAACATTACAGTATTAATTATCATGCCAAGGGACGGCTAGAAGCGCCCCATAGCATCTCAAGACGTACAAGACACCCTTCCAGCAAAGAAGAAGCCAAGGCTGCTCTGAGCAGGAAGAAATCGAACGCCTGACAACGCAGAAGAACTCTTCCCGCCTTAGTAGCCTTGGAGGCTGGAAAGGCGCAGTGTAAGGGCTACGTAAGAGCCCTTGCAGGGGGCAGTCATTAACTTTTCCCAAGCACCGCACATGCACCGAGCGTCGCCCGCCCTTTCCGTAATGGCCACTAGCTGCGTTTGGTGAGAAGAAGTCCCGCCAAATTACCTGTCCCCATTGACCGCGATCCCATGGCCTTGGCATAAGCGTGTGCCATTACTGACTTCAAAACGGACGACCACCTTGCCCGGGTTACAAAATCTGTGACAGCATCCGCCGCCCCCGCACTTCTCATCACATCTGCAATCCTTCTGGTATTGCACATTCAACGTGCCATCCAGTCTGCAATCTGAAATTCAGCATATATTAAACCCTACACCTACATCCAAGCGACTTGAGTCATTCTCAGCCGTAGCTCCAGTTGGGGAATGATAACTTAGTCCCTCCATCTCACCCTCTGGAGGTGCTTCTGCTGTGTCCTTCTCTGGTCCCTGAGGAACAAGACCTAATAATCCCGGAACAGACAGGATTTTACCAAGAACTGCAACGTCCCGCCAAATTTTACGGCTGACTGAGGACATAACATGCTCTTTCAAGAGAAGACAAGTTACACAGGCTGTATTTCTCAATCTTGAAGCAGCCTTCAATTGGGTGTGGTCAAAGGGCTTGATTTTCAAAATAGGCAACTTGCCCCTCGCTACCAAATTAACGAGTTCACTACAGTCATTCTGTGTTGCACCTCGGGCAGCTACTTCTAACTTCCATCTCCTGGATTCTCGTGTACCTCAGGGGTACTTTCTATCGCATATTATTATTCACAATCTTCCTAAATGACCTTCCGAAACCTGATGGCAGAAATCTATATTTAGAAGCCGACGACACTACAGTATCCACACAGGCAGAAAATCCTACTTGGGCTACCCTTCTGCTTCAATGGGCCCTCGACAACATAAAGGACTGGATGGATCACTGGAAGCTGAAAGTAAATCCAGCTAAATGCTCCCACACCTCCCTCTGAGGCACCACCTTTTCGAAGGCACCTTCAGTGCCGGGCAGGGAGGATTGCGTGCGGTAAGGATGTCAAGAGCTTTGCCGGCGGTAGCGTAGCTACTGGTAGAGCCTCCCTTGCCGGACAGGTCTTGACTGAACTGTCAAACTAAGTGTGCCTCACATGATAGGGTAGAGAGGGCTCTTTATGTGTAGAGAAACAAGCCTTTCTAAGGGAGTAAACCCTGAATATAAATCCTGGCCCTCCAAGTTGTAGGTTAGGTGTAGGGCTAGCAAACCTACCCTTTAAAAATTCGCTTACTACGAAACTTCTAAATGTGCCTCGGATAGATGAGGATGGATTGTTAAGATATTGACCTGGCAAACAGACAAGGACAATGAGTACATGGAAATTAGCAACATAGAATGTTAGAAAATTGTTGAAACTGGGTAGAATGATTGAAGTTGCCAATCAAATGCTGAAATATGGTTTAGATATTATAGCCCTACAGGAAGTGAGATGGGTAGGAAATGGTAGAATTGATAAAAAGAATTTTACAGTACTATGCAGTGGACCCAGCCATAGAACTGGATTATATGGAACTGCTTTCATGATTAATACAAGGATAAGAAACAGTTTGATGAATTTTGAGCCATTAGGGGACAGACTATGTAAAATCACCTTGAAAGGAAAATTCCATAACATCAGCCTTATATCAGCCCGTTCCCCTACTGAAGATAAAACAGAAGAAGAAAAGCAGGAATGCTATTATAAACTGGGAAGAGAATTCCAAAAAATACCAAAATATCAAACAGTTATCATTCTTGGAGATTTTAATGCAAAAATCGGTAAGGAAGACTTCTTAAATTCTGTAGCAGGAAAGTACTCACCGCATGATGTGACAAGTGAAAATGGAAGACTTCTCTGCCAGCTTGCTCTGTTGCTCAACATGATCATAAAGAGCACATGCTTTGAACATAAAAATATTCATAAAGGTACCTGGAAAATGCCAGGGACAAGAATTGTGAATCAAATAGATCATGTGCTGGTATCCAGGAGACACTCATCTTCTATATTAGACTTAAGGTCTGCACGAGGACCAAATTGTGACTCTGATCACTATCTAGTGAAAGAAAATTTTAGAGAACGACTGGCCCTCTTGGATAAGATCAATAGTTCAAGAGGGATTAAATGGAATAGTAAAATTTTAGGAGATCCTGTGCAAGCTTTGAGGTGCAAAGATGAAATAAGTAGAAAGTTAACTAGGACTGGGGAAGAACTGACAGAGTAATATTCTGTGAAAGATCAATGGACAAGAATTAAACAATCTGTTTTATCAACTGCAAAGGACATAATAGGTAAAGCAAAAATAAAAAGGAATGCAGATTGTTTTGATAATGAGTGCAAACTTGCAATAGAGGAAAAGAATAAGAATGTATACAACATGTTACAAAGGGAGACTAGATTATCAAGAGAGAGTATAGGCATAGCAGGAAAGAAGCTGATAAATTACTGAAAAGAAAGAAAAAGGAGTACTTAAAAAATCAGTTGAAGGCTGTAGAAGAGCTCAATCTTGCTAAAGAAAGCAAAAAGTTCTACCAAGCAGTAAAATACATGACTAAAGGATATCAACCAAAAGCGCACTCCTATAGAAATAAAAATGATCAAGTCTTTGGGGAGGAAAATGAGATACTAGAAAGATGGGCTGAATATTTTAATGACCTGTACAATAAGGAATTAACTACAGGGGTTGAAGAGCCTGAACAAAGTCGCACAGAAGATCAGGAATTGCTCATTCCAACAATAGAAGAGGTAATTGAAAGTATTGGAAGACAGAGGAATAATGCAGCACCAGGAGACAATGGTATAACATCTGAATTGATTAAAAATGGAGGTCAAGATTTAAATAGAGCATTACATCAGCTAATTTGTAGTATTTGGAAGTTGGAAGAGTTCCCAGGAGAGGGGAAGACAGGTTTGATTTGTCCAATATATAAAAAAGGTGACAAATATGATTGCAAAACTATAGGGGCATTACATTACTGAATGTAGCATATAACATTTTCACCAGCCTTCTCCTGAAATGCGTAAGCACCTATGCTGAAGACGTACTGGAAGAATATCAGTGTGGCTTTAGGACTGGTAGAGGTACCATTGATCAGATAATCTCGGTAAGACAAACAATGGAGAAATGCTATGAATATAATATTGACTCGCATATAACCTTCATTGACTTCAAACAAGTCTTCGACAGCGTGAACAGGAAAGAGATGATACGTGTGTTGAGAGATTATGATATTCCAAGGAAACTGATTAGACTGGTTCAATTGACATTGCATGAATCACAATGTAAAGCCTTTATTAGGGGTAGAGCAAGTAGAGCATTTAGGATGACCTCGGGGGTAAGACAAGGAGATGCTCTCTCAGCCATGTTATTCAACCTGGGCCTACATAATGCAATGAAAGAATTGAAACTAACAGGGACCATAGTGCATAAATCCCAGCAAGGATTCGCATATGCAGATGATATAGCACTAATTGCACAAAATGTGAAAGACCTAATATGTTTAACATTTTAGAAAACACTGCTAAAAAAGTGGGACTGAAGGTTAGTGAAGAGAAGACCAAATACTTGAAAATGTCCGCTCATCAGATCAAGCGGCACCTACAAAACATAATAATTGGGAATTATGAGTTTGAAGGTGTCAAGGACTTTACCTATCTAGGAGTAAGACTTAACAATGAAAATAAGATATCCACGGAGATCAACCAAAGGGTAATGGAAGGTAACAGGGCTTACTTTGCAAATGTAACAATCCTCAAATAATGTCACTATCAAGGAACACAAAAATGAAGATCTATAAAACCCTTATTAGACCCGTGGTAACTTATGGAGCTGAAACATGGACATTAACAAGTCAGGATGAGGAAACACTTAGAAAATTCAAAGAAAAATGTTAAGGAGAATCTATGGCCCAATTAGAGAAAGGGAGAGATGGAGAATTAGAATGAACATGGAGATAAGTGAATTACTAGAAGGGAAGGACATAGTTAGATTTGCCAAGTCACTGCGGCTGGCACGCTTGGGGCATATAGAAAAGATGAAAAATGACAGAATGCCCAAACTGATACTTAATAGCAAGATGGAAGGAGTCAGAAGAAGAGGTAGACCAAGGAAGAGATGGCTACAGGTTGTGGAGGATGACTTGAAGGCAATGGGAGTTACAAGATGGATGGAAAAAGCAAGAATAAGAATATCTATTCTTATTCTTATTCTCTCATATATATCAGAGGCATATTATAGAGGAAGCCAATGCCCACACCGTGCTGTAGAGCTGCAGATGATGATGAAATGCTCCCATATCGATTTTTCTCATGTAAGAATTAGAGACCCGGGTCCCCCCATCCAGTTAGGCACCAAAATGATCCCAAGAAAGGAATCCTCCTCTCTGGGCGTCCAGGCTAGACAAAGGGTTTCGTTGGCCCCAAATAATTAGCAACGCTTCAGCAAAAGTACTGAGGGCAACTAGGCCTCTCCAACCCTTTTAAGACCTTTTGCACCGCTGTCACTAAAGGCAAAGAAGTTGCTCTACCTCAGTATGAAAAGACCATTCCTTTGCTACAAGGTGCTGCCATGGCTGTAGGTGGCTCCATCCCATCTAAAAAAGATACAGGTAACAGAATCGAAAAGCCTGAGGTGACTTGTTGGTGCACCATCGTTCATCCAAAACAGCGACATTAAAAAAGATTTGAACATCCCTCCTATCCTCGGTTTTTTGAGAGAACAGGCAGAAAACATGACAACAGCCTTAGCCAACACTGGAAGCTAGCTCCTCGATGAACACCTCACAGAAGACCCTAAGTAGCTCTAACTCTGCAACACCTACACTGCGGTAGACTCACCAAATATTCAACAGCACATGATGGGTCAAGAATTCACAATGTTCTGGTCATCAAGGATACTTACAAACCGTCTCTTGCAATGAATGTGTGCAGCATCCCCAAAGGTGCTTAATCAAAGATGCTTACAGGGGTACACTGGGAACTTGAAATGTGGTGAATTGGCACAGGTGTGGGCATCAAAGATTCAAAATGGGGATGACAAGGCACCCACAGGGTTAAATTTGTAAAGTCACCATGAACATCACTTCCAATACACTCTATGGAATGGGGTAAAAGCTAATATTACCTACCCTTTCAACTTGTCACAACAATGGCTAGATTAAATCCTAGTAATACATACAAATAATAAATGTGTATTTGAAGATATTTGCAAAATGCTAACATCCCCAATAGGTCTTAATGTTTGCTAAGTTTAAGTATTGCTCACAATTTTAGAATATTTTGTCACTATAGTCAAAAAAAAAATGTACACATTAAAAACCTTCCACACACACAACTGGCCAGTGCTTCACATTCATTCTACTACATCGTACTCTTTTGTTTGCAAGAATTATCACAGGAGGGGCCATGGGACTTGAAGTATAAAAATATCTCTTGGCACAAAACAGGTAGAGAATCAACATAGATGTGGCTAGCAAAAAAGCATACAGGAGATCCTGAGTCACTGAAAGTTTAAAGAATCCTCACAGGTGCTCTTTCAATTATGCTGACAGAGGCACCCGGGAACATGGATAATGAACAGTCTCCACATGTCAAATTGTCACAGAAAGTCATAGATACAATAGGGGTTAGAAATCCGCAACATGATGGCCATCAAAAGGGTCACAGGAGGACTTTATGCTGTGATAGTGAAAACATTATCCACAGGTGCTCAATCGAAAATGCTTACCACCGGCCTCCATTAACTTGAAATGCAGTGTATTCACACATGTGTGGGCATCAAGGATTCTCATTTGGGACACCAGGGAACATATAGGGTAAAAACAGCAATGACTTGACAATTCAGGATGCCTGGAGCAAACTTCCAGGCAAAGGCATTTTGAATAATCCCCACAGGTATGCACATTAAAATTTCCCTCAGGAGCACACAAAGCACAGGAAGCTTGAAATGTCTGCAAGGTGTAACCATCCAGAAAATTGTTGCAATGCCATTGGCACTGGAAGTAGGCAGAATCCACCCGGGTGTGCACATCATAACTTCTTGCACTCGCAAACAGGGAACACACCGTTATTAATCCCAAAATGTGTGGAGAGCACTTTTGACAGGGGTACCACACGCAAGAGTAAGGTATAAAATCTTCATGATTTTTACCCCAAGGATGCATGACTTCCCCAAACTCAGAAATAGTGAATTAAAAAATTAAGATTTGCACAAAAATAAGGTTGGGATACAAAAAGTTGCAATGTCCCTATACCTGTCACTTCCTATGAACTCTCTGGATTGGGAGTAAAATCCCCTATTAGTTATTGTTGCACTTGCTTTAACAGTGGCTGGTCTATTACCAAGTTATTTAACATATAAACACTTTTATTTGCAGTTACCAGCAAAAGTTCACTTACCAAAAGTAGTCTTAAAATTAGCTGATTGTCATTCTACTTCACAGATAATGATAATTGTTTTTCTACAATTATTACAAAGAAAGTGCATCTGTGCCATTCTCTGGACACCCGTGCCTGATGCTTTTCTTTCACTGTATTACATTACAATTTATTCTTTGCGAGAAATATCACAGGAGGGCACTGGCACATGAATTATAAAATATTCCACAGCACATGATGGGTCAAGAATTCACAATGTTCTGGTCATCAAGGATACTTACAGAACCGTCCCTCGCAATGAAAGTGTGCAGCATCCCAAAAGGTGCTTAATCAAAGATGCTCACAGGGGCACACTGGGAACTTGAAGTGTGGTGAATTGGCACAGGTGTGGGCATCAAAGATTTACAATGGGGACGACAAGGCACTCACAGGGTAAAATTTGTAAAGTCACCATGAACGTCACTACAACAATGGCTAGATTAAAACCTAGTACTACATACAAATAATAAATGTGTATTTTGGGATACTTGCAAAATGCTAACATCCCCAATAGGTCTTAATGTTTGCTAAGTTAAAGTATTGTTCACAATTTTAGAATAATTTGTCACAATAGTAAAAAAAATGTACACATGAAAAATTTTCCACACACACAACTGGCCAGTGCTTTGCATTCATTCTACTAAATTGTACTCTTTTGTTTGTAAGATTTATCACAGGATGGGCCATGGGACTTAAAGTATAACAATATCTCATGGCCCAGGACAGGTAGAGAATCAACAAACATCTGGCTATCAAGGATGCACGCAGGAGATCCTAAGGCTCTGAAAGTTTAGAGAATCCCTGCAGTTGCTTTTTCAAATATGCTGATAGGGGCACCCCAGGAACTTGGATGTTGATCAGTCTCTGCAGGAATATACATGTCTAATTGTCACAGAAATGTCATAGCTAAAAGAGCGGTTAGTAATCCACAACATGATGGCCATTAAAAGAGTCACAGGAGGACCCCACCCTCTGGAAATGATAACATCCAAAGGTGCTCATTCGAAGATGGCTACAGCCGTGCACCATAAACTTGAAATGCTATGTAATTGCATAAGTGTGGGCATTAAGGATTCGCGTTTGGGACACCAGGGCACTAATAGTGTACCATCTGCAATGTCTTGACAATTCAGGATACCTTGCTTAGAGCAACCCTCCAGGCTGAGGCATTTTGAATAACGGCCACAGGCATGCAAATTGGAATAAAACAGGAGGTTTGTAATGTCTGCTAGGTGTTAACCATGCAGAAACTTGGTGGAATGCCATAGGCACTGGAGGTGGGCAGAGTCCGACCAGGTTTGGCCGTCATAGGTTCTTGTAGTTGCAAGCAGGGAAAAACCTGTGTTTAACACCAAAAGGTGGGGACAGGAGGACTTTTCACAGGGGTACCACACGCAAGACTAAGGTATAAAATCTTCATGTTTTTTTCCCCCAGGATTTCTGCATGACTTCCGCAAACTCAGGAAAAGTAAAATAAAAAATGAAGTTTTGCACAAAAAAAAAAGATTGGGATACAAAAATTTGCAATGTCCCTATACCTATCACTTCCTATGCACTCTCTGGATTAGGGATTAAAACCCCTTTAGGTATTTTTGAATTGCTTCAACTGTGGCAGGTTTATTACTAAGTTATTGAGCATATAAACACTTTTATTTTGGGTTACCAGTAAAAGGTCACTTCCGAAGGTAATCTGAAAATGATCTGACATGTTCTGGTCATCAAGGACACTTACAGAACCATCCCTCACAATGAAAGTGTGCAGCATCCCCAAAGGTGCTTAATCAAAGATGCTCACAGGGGCACACTGGGAACTTGAAGTTTTGTGTTAGAGCACATATGTGAGAATCAAAGTTTAACAATGGGGATGACAGGGCACTCAGAGGGTGAAATATGTAAGTTCACCATGAAAGTCACTTCCAATACACACTCTGCTATTGGGGTAAAATCCACTTTGGCCTACCCTTTCAACTGGTTACAACAGTGGCTAGTTTGTAACCCTGAAATACAGGAAAATAATAAATGTGTATTTGGGGATATTTTAAAATACTCACATCCCCAGTAAGTCTTAATGATTGCTATGTTTAAGTATTGTTCACAATTTTTAGATATTTTATCGCTAAAGTAAAAAAAAATTTACACATACATCATCTTCCGCGCACACAGCTGGCCAGTACTTTGCATTCACTCAACTATATTGTACTTTATTGTTTGCAAGGATTATCACAGGAGGGGACATGGGACTTGAAGTATGACAATATCTCTCAGCACATGACAGGTAAAGAATCAACAAAGATCTGGCTATAAAGCCGTGTCGTAGCTACAAGAGGGTTTAGTAATCCACAAAATGATGGCCATTAAAAGAGTCACACGGGAACCCCCGGCTCTGGAATTGAAAACGTTATCCACAGGTCTCATTCGAAGATGCATGCAGCCATGCTTCATTAACATGAAATGCGTTGCATTCTCACAGGTATCGGTATAAAGGATTGACATTTTGGATACCAGGGCACTAATACTGTACAATCAGTAATGTCTTGACAATTCAGGATGCCTTGAAATCCCTCCAGGCAAAGACATTTTGAATAATGCCCACACATATGCACATCTAGATATCTATCTCTTAGGTGCAAACAACGCACAGGAAGCTAGTAATGTCTGCAAGGTGCTCACCATCCAGAAACTTGGTGGATTGCCATAGGCACTAGAAATGAGAATAATCATCCCAGCTCTGGCCATCATAGGTTCTCACACTTGCAAACAACGAACAAACTGTCTTTAATCCCAAAAGGTGTGGAACGGAAGACTTTTCACCGGGATACCAAATGCTAGAGTAAGGTATAAAATCATCATGATTTTTACCCACAAGTTTTCTGTATAACTCCTCCAAACTCAGAAATAGTGCAAATGAACAATTAAGATTACCATAAAAAAAGGGTGGGATAAATAAAATTTGCAATGCACCTACACCGGTCACTTCCTATGCACCCTCTGGATTGGGGGTTAAATCCCCCTTAGTTATTGTTGCACTTGTTTCAACAGTGGCTGGTTTATTACCAAGTTATTTAACAAGTAAACACCTTTATTTGGGGCTACCAGCAAAAGGTCACTTCCGAAGATAATCTTAAATTTAGCTGATTGTCACTCTACTTCAAAGATGAAGAAAATTGTTTTTCTACAATTATTACCAATGAAGTGAATCTGTGCCATCCTCTGGGTATAGGAGCCTGACGTTCTTCTTTCGCTGCATTACAAAATAGTCTTTTCTTTGCAAGAAATATCACAGGAGGACCCTGGCACATCAGGTATATATTATCACTAAACACATGATGGGTCAAGAATTCGCAATGTTCTGGTCATCAAGGATACTTACAGAACCGTCCCTCGCAAAGAACCTGTGCAGCATCCCCAAAGGTGCTTAATCGAAGATGCTCACAGGGGCACACCATGAACTTAAAGTTTGGTGTTTGAGCACAGGTGTGGGCATCAAAGTTTCACAAAGGGGATGACAGGGTACTCAGAGGGTGAAAGTTGTCAAGTCACTATGAACGTCACTTCCAATACACCCTCTGCTATTGGGGTAAAATCCACTAAGGCCTACCCTTTCAACTTGTTACAACAGTGGCTAGTTTATAACCTAGTAATAC
This sequence comes from Hetaerina titia, assembly GCA_037158775.1. NCBI lineage: Eukaryota > Metazoa > Arthropoda > Insecta > Odonata > Calopterygidae > Hetaerina > Hetaerina titia. Next base: position 30,782,282 of record CM073779.1, read on the forward strand.
ATACAAATAATAAATATGTATTTGGGGATCCTTGAAAAATGCTCACATCCCCAATAGGTCTTAATGTTTGCTAAGTTTAAACATAGTTCACAATTTTAGAATATTTTATCGCTATAATAAAAACAAAATACATGCACCATTTTCCACATACATAGCTGGCCAGTGCTTTGCATTCACTCTACCATCGCGTATTGTACTTTATTGAGTGAAAGAATTACCTGACTTCAAAACGTACGAACAACTTGCCTTTGTTCGTTGTTTGTGACAGTGTCCGCCACGCCCGCACTTCTCATCAGACCATACCTTCGGACGAGGGCTCTGACTGGGTTACTTGTCTCCCAACCGTATTTTTACTGCCTTTACAACATCTCGGGTAAACTCCCCTCATTCTAATATTGTCCGTACTCGCGTGAGGTCACCAAGCCATCCATAATACTCCATTGCTAATACTTTTGTAAATGGTGTAAAGTGTATCATGTTGTATAATGCACGAGGTTTTGTTAGGACTCGACGTATTTATTTTAACGTTCATCCGATGCCCCGAGTGTCCCAATCGAAACGCTACTTGTGACATTACCGCATCGTCCGCATTCATCCTTTATTGTATACTGCAGCGCCACTGGATTCTGGAAACATCAACTGGGTGATAGAAAAACGGAGGGGGAATCCTTTATCCCTGCTCATAGGCCTGTCGGGTCTAACTGGCATTATCCTCTTTGTCCGTTACACTATAAGTTTTCTTAATGAAACATGGACCAACAAAGATACATGAGGGACGGAATTTCTTAGGTCATTCCCTTCTATTATTAATGGTACACACATAGCATGACGCAAGAGATCGATGGTAATTTGACTGAATTTGTCAGTCTTCTGCAAGCCACAAAAATTCTAAAGACTTCCACTTATTCTTCATGCCGTGGCCAGGGTGTTTCTTGCGATGGCCATCACCAGCGTCGTATTATGGAGAGCCAATCATTGAATCACGGGATTATTCTGCGGTCGTGTTATACCAATGCCGGAGCGCTACAGCCAGTAAACAGGTCCGCTGCAATCCTTCTGGTATTGCATATTCAACGTGCTATCCAGCCTGAAATTTGAAATTCAGCGTATATTTAACTCTACACCTACACGAAGGCGACCTGAGTCATTCTCAGCCGTAGCTCCGGTGGGGGAAGGATAATTTAGTCCCTCCTTCTCAATCCGGAGGCCTCGCGCTGTGTCCCTCCCTGGTCGTCTCGTACGGTGACGTCAGAGAGGCAGCAAACCTCCCCTTAAATTTGTTTAGGACACGGGCGGGTCCACTTCATTGGGCATTAGGGCGGGAAGACACCTGGGCGCGGATCTGCTGTGCTTGCTTTGCGGATTGGCAGGGTTTTCTAAGGCGTCTCCCTTCCTCCACCTCCTATCCTATAGGTCGGCCCAAGTCGCCAACACTCACTGCAAGAGCATTCGCGGCGCTTAGTCGGCTCCGGCCGATTATACCCCCGTCGCTCCTGGGTGTGGAGACGAAGCGTAGACTGTACCAAGCGTGCGTGCTACCTGTCATCACGTACGCTGCTCCGGTATGGTCAAGAGTATCACGAATGAAGCTGGAACCCCTTGGATGTCCGTCATTATGGCATCTAAGGAAAACTCGTCAGAAATGCGGCAGATGCGGAAGTAAACCTCTTCCACCGGGTTGGCGACATATAAGTCTCGCCATGGGACCGTTACAAGCATCTCAAGGCGTACAAAACACCCTTCCGGCAAAGAAGAAGGCAAGGCTGCACTGAGCAGGAAGAAATCGTAAGCCTGACAACGCAGAAGAACTCTTCCCGCCTTAGTAGCCTTGGAGGCTGTAAACTTGCAGTATAAAGGCTTCGCAAGAGCCCTTGCGGGGGGGAGTCATTAATTTTTCCCAAGCGTATCAGCTAAATCCGGTCCTTCGAGAACATCTGTCTCTCAAGAACTCTTCAGTCTCGCTGCGACGAGCATTGCCCACTCTTTCCGTAATGGCCACTAACTGCGTTTGGTGGGAAGAAGCCCCGCCACATTACCTGTCCGGATCTACCGCAATCCCAATTCCTCGGCATAAGCGTGTGCCATTACTGACCTCAAAACGGAAAATGCAGGCACCTCGTACGCGAACGCCGATCTGAGCTTCGAAATCGGAGAAAAGAAGAAATTGTTTAAATAACTCCTAACCATGTGGCAAAAGATCATAACGGTAAGGAATCCTCCTAAACCAAAAGGGCCTGTCGTAAACAAAGTAACGTGCATGGAACACCCCCGTCACAAGAAGAGGAAAATATGGCCATTTCCTTAGCCGGGGGGATCGGGATGTTGCGGAGGCTAACATACAGGTTTCCCTCCGTGAAGGCCCGGGTTCCCTACTTGACGTGCTTTGTAAAGAGTGCTTTGACTGAGTACAACGTCCGTCAGAAAGAACGATAAACTGCGGACCCCTTGGCAACTTTCAACAAGAGAGTACTTTTGCCGACGCCGGGATTCAATGCACCCTTCCTTTCCCAACCATCCGTAATGGCGCTTACACCCTTAGCTTTCGGTCGCCTCCGTAACCAAAAACCCCTACCACCTTGGCCAGGAGTAACACGAGAAAATTTTAACAACACTTCGAAGGCGCTTTTTTTTAAAGTGTTATTTTGATAATTAATCAATCGATAAAGAAAATTTTAAGTAGTAATTGATTATAATGGCGATCGTGATTATACACGGAGAGTGGTGAAAGAGATAGGAAAAACCGGTTCACTTCATTCATTCCACAGTCCATCAGCTAGAACGAACGGCGGATTTCATCACGGACAGCTTCAACAGGAATATGATGGTTACTGGGACCTTCTTCGACGTCAGTAAGGTGTTCGATCGCGTGTGGCATTCCTGCTTAAGATGAGACGATTTGATGATTTAATTTCTCCAAATCCTCTTCCGTTTTCCAATGAACTTCACTTCCCCTGAAGGCGAATAACATGTTTTACAGTGCTCGAGCGTTTGGTGGCACACAAAGAAAACCATCGCGTTTGAGCCTTTTTAGGTTACACACTGGGAACTGTAGTGATTGATTATAGTGGCTATCGTGATTATACTCGGAGAGAGGTGAGAGACAAAGGAAACTACCGATTCACTTCAATCATTCCACAGTCCATCAGCTAGCGAGAACGGCAGATTTCATCACGGAAAGTTTCAACAGGAATATGGGCCTTTATTGCTTTAATTGCTTGCTTTGTTGCTTGAGCCTTCTTCGACGTAAATAAGGCCTTCGATCGTGTGTGCCTCTCCTGCACAAGATGAGACTACTCAATTTCCCAACTTGGATTCTACGAATGGTTCACTCCTCCTTGAGAGACTGGACACTGACCGTGCAGTAGCTCGGGGCGGATTCCGGAGTCAGTCGGATACCCGCCGATGTGCTTCAGGGGTCTGTCCTCGGGCAACTGCTTTAAAACATATATTCCCACGGCATTCCAACTGGTCGTGGGACCTCAAGATCCTGTAACTCCATGCCGACGATACGGCCCTCCTTTGCTATTCCTAGAGAAGGCGACTGCGGTGCGAAGACTGCAGAGCGCTGTGGCGGATCTCTTCGAATGGTACCGTCAATTGCGCTTCACAGAAGACAAAGGCGATCACCTTCCATCCGGGAAATGGCCGCCTTTCTGGAGTGAGTCTAGCTGCATATGGAGTCTCCCTACGGTCGGAATCCGAAATTATCTACCTCGGAGGGCTGAGCGCTTTCTGTACGTGCAAAGGCATTCGCGGCGCTTAGTCGGCTCCGACCGATTGTACGATCGCCGCTCCTGAGTATGGAGACGAAACGTAGACTGTACCAAGCGTGCGAGCTGCCTGTCTTCAGGTACGCTGCTACGGTATGGTCAGGAGTGTCGCGAACGCGCCTCGCTCAAATTCAAGTGGTAATGAATTCTGCTCTTCGGAGCATCTTGGGACGTCCTTTATTCTGACATCTATGGAAAACTCTTCAGAAATGGGGCATAAGCGGAAGTAAACCTCTTCCGCCCGGTTGGCGACTTAAAGTCTCGCCATGGGACCGCTAGAAGCCCCCATAGCATCTCAAGACGTACAAGATAACCCTCCGGCAAAGAAGAAGGTAAGGCTGCTCCGAGCAGAGAGAAATCGAAACCCTGACTACGCAGAAAAACTTTAATCGCCATAGTAGTCTTGGAGGCTGGAAAGGCGCAGTGTAAGGGCTTCCCAAGAGCCCTTGGCCAGGAGTAACACGAGAATATTTTCAGAACACTTCACAGGCGCTCTTTTTGAAAAGTGTTATTTTTATTATCAATCAATGGATAAAGATACATTTTACCCAAACGTATCAACTACGTTGGATCCTTCGAGAACGCATGTCTCTGTTCAATAAAGGCAAGCTTCACGGAAATCGAATGGAAATAACACTGAGGTAACTGGCCTCCCAACATTCTCACAAAATTATGGATAATCTTTTTTAATATTGCCTGGACCAGTACTACTGTATCATAGTTAATGGAGTCAGACCACTCCTGAAATCTTTGGGTTAATGTATTGTTTCAACGAGGAGTGCTGGAAATGACCAGGCCTGCCTGTCCTTTTCCCTTGATCGCGATTCCTAAGGCATGAAGAGGCACCAGAACAATTCAGGACTTGTCTGATTGGACGAAATTTTATAATAAACCGAAATTTACGCTCAGGGAAGCCACCAAGGCACTCGAAACCATCCTGGCAACCTCGGCTATGTACGAGACAGAAGCCTTTTGGTGATACCTCCGACAGTTTAATTTCTCCAAATCCTCTTCCGTTTTCCAATGAACTTCACTTCCCCTGAAGGCGAATAACATGTTTTACAGTGCTCGAGCGTTTGGTGGCACACAAAGAACACCATCGCGTTTGAGCCTTTTTAGGTTACACACTGGGAACTGTAGTGATTGATTATAGTGGCTATCGTGATTATACTCGGAGAGAGGTGAGAGACAAAGGAAACTACCGATTCACTTCAATCATTCCACAGTCCATCAGCTAGCGAGAACGGCAGATTTCATCACGGAAAGTTTCAACAGGAATATGGGCCTTTATTGCTTTAATTGCTTGCTTTGTTGCTTGAGCCTTCTTCGACGTAAATAAGGCCTTCGATCGTGTGTGCCTCTCCTGCACAAGATGAGACTACTCCATTTCCCAAATTTGATTTTACGAATGGTTCACTCCTTTTTGAGAGACTTGACATTGACCGTGTAGTGTCTCGGGGCGGATTCTGGAGTGAGTCAGATACCCGCCGGCGTGCCTCAGGGATCTGTCCTCGGGCAACTGCTTCACAACATATATTCCCACGGCATTCCAAATCGTCGTGGGACCTCAAGATCCTGTCCCTCCATGCCGACGATACGGCCCTCCTTTGCTGTTCCTGGCAGAAGGTGACAGCGGTGCGAAGACGGCAGAGCGCTGTGGCGGATCTCTTCCAATTTCACCGTCGATGGCGCTTTGCTCTTAACGCGCAGAAGAAGAAGGCGATCATCTTACATCCGGGAAAAGGCCGCCCTTCTGGAGTGAGCCTAGCTGCATATGATGTCTTCCTACCGTGGGAATCGGAAGTTATCTACCTCGGAGTGCTGAGTGCTTCCTGTACGTGCAAAGGCATTCGCGGGGCTTAGCCATCTCCGGCCGATTATAAGCCCGACGCTGCTGAGTATGGAGACGATACGAAGACTGCACTAATCGTGCGTGCTGCCTGTCATCACGTACGCTGCTCTGGTAAGGTCAGGAGTATCGCGGACGAAGCTGGAACCCCTTGGACGTCCGTCATTATTGCATCAATGGAAAACTCTTCCGAAATGCGGCCGAAGCGGAAATAAACCTCTTCCAACGGGTTGGCGACATAAATGTCTCGCCATGGGACCGCTACAAGCGCCCTATAGAATCTCCAGAAGTTGACGACACCCTTCCAGCAAAGAAGATTGCAAGGATGTTCCGACCAGGAAGAAATCGAATGCCTGACAACGCAAAAGAACTCTCCCCGGCTTAGTAGTTTTGGAGGCTGGAAAGGCGAAGTGTAAGGGCTTCGCAAGAGCCTTTGCAAGGGGCATTCATTAATTTTTCCCAAGAGCATTAGCTACATCGGATCATTCGAGGATACCTTTCTTTCAAGAACTCCTTAGTCTCGCTGCGATTAGCATCGCCCACCCTATCCTAATGGCCACTAGCTGCGTTATGTGAGAAGAAGCCCCGCCACATTACCTGCCCGGATTTACCGCGATATCATGACCTCGGCATAACCGTGTGCCATTACAGACTTCAAAACGGACGACCACCTTGCCCGGGTAACAACATCTGTGACAACGACCGCCGCTCCCTAACTTCTCATCACACCTTAACTTGAACACTTTAAGTATTCCTAATGAAACATGGACCAGCAAAGATACAAGGGAGACAGAATTTCTTAGATTATTCAGCTCTATTCTTCATGATGGAAACATGAGTAGTACACAACAGGTCAAAGGCAGTTTGACCGAATTGAAGGGTCAATTGACCCTCCCATTTATTCACAATAAGCAATAACTCCTACATTTACTTCAAAAACGATGAGTAGATATATTCATTTTATTTTTATCACTATTTTAAAAACATATATTCTTACTTGTATTATCACAATATTTTAAAGTTTTGAAGCGTCATTTAGAGTAGCCAATGCTCCGTAGATAAGGGAAGCTTTCGATCGCCTCCTAAACCAAAACCACCGTCCTCCTTGGCAATGGGTAACACGAGATCATTTTCAAAACACTTCACAGGCGCTCTTTTTGAAAAGTGTTATTTTTACTATCAATCTATGGCTAAAGATAAAGTTTTCCCAAGCGTATCAACTACGTTGGATCCTTCGAGAACGCATGTCTCTGTTCAATAAAGGATATCTCCACTAAAATCGAATGGAAATAACACTGAGGCAACTGGCCTCCCAACATTCTCATAAAATTATGGAGAATCTTATTTTATATTGCCTGCACCAGTACTACTGTATTATAGTTAACGGAGTCAGGTCACTCCTGAAATCTTACAATGGATCAATGTATTGTTTCAACGAGAAGTGCTGGCAATGACCAGACCTGCCTGTCCTTTTCCCTTGATCGCGATTCCTAAGGCATCAAGAAGCACCAGAATAATTAATAACTTGCCTGATTGGACGAAATTTTATAATAAACCGACATTTACGCTCAGAGAAGCCACCAAGTCACTCGAAACCATCCTAGCAACCTCGGCTATGTACGAGATAAAAGCCTTTTGGTGATACCTCCGACAGTTTAATTTCTCCAAATCCTCTTCCGTTTTCCAATGAACTACTCTTCGCCTGAAGACGAATAACATGTGTTTGTGTGCTCGTGCGTTTTGTGGCACATAAAGAACACCATCGTGTTTCACGCTTTTAGGGTTACGCACTGGGAACTGTAGTAATTGATTATAGTGGTTATCGTGATTATACACGGAGAGACGTGAGAGACTTAGGAAAAACCAATTCACTTCATTCCTTCCACAGTCCATCAGCTAACAGGAACGGCGGATTTCATCACGTACAGCTTCAATAGGAATATGGCGGTTGCTTGGGCCTTCTTCGACGTCAATAAGGCCTTCGATCGCGTGTGCCTCTCCTGCTAAAGATGAGACTACTCCATTTCCTTACTTGGATTGAACGAATGGTTCACTCCTTTTTGAGAGATTTGACATTGACCGTGTAGTGGCTCGGGGCGGATCCTGCAGTGAGTCGGATACCCGCCGGCGTGCCTCAGGGTTCTGTCCTCGGGCAACTGCTTTACAACATATATTCCCGCGAATTTCAAACTCGTCGTGGGAACCACGAAATCCTGTCTGTCCATTACGACGATACGGCCCTCCTCTGCTGTTCCTGGCAGAAGGTCACTGCGGTGCGAAGACTGCATAGCGCTGTGGCAGATCTCTTCAAATGGTACCGTCGATGGCGCTTTGCTGTTAACGCAAAGAAGACTAAGGCGATAATCTTCCATCCGGGAAAAGGCCGCCCTTCTGGAGTTAGCCTAGCGGCATATGGAGTCTTCCTACCGTCGGAATCCGAAGTTATCTACCTCGGAATGCTAACCGTCTCCAATACGTGCAATGGCAGTCGCGGCGCTTAGGCGGCTCCAGCCGCATGTTCGATCACAAGTCCTAAGTATGGAGATAAACGTAGACTGTACCAACCGTGCGAGCTGCCTGTCATCAGGTACGCTGCTCCGGTATGGTCAGGAGTGTCGCGAACGCGCCTCGCTCAAATTCAAGTGGTTATGAATTCCGCTCTTCGGAGCATCTTGGGACGCAGCAGTTTTGCATGCGTTTACAAGATGCACGAGGGCGGGAAGTTGGAACCCCTAGGACGTCCTTCATTCTGTCATCTAAGGAAAACTTTTCAGAAATGGGGGAGAGGCGGAAAAAAACCTCTTCCACCGGATTGCCGACATAAAATCTCGCCATGGGACCGCTAGAAGCGCCCCATAGCATATCAAGACGTACAAGATAACCTTCGGGCAAAGAAGAAATTAGGCTGCTCCGAGAAGGAAAAAATCGAAAGCCTGACAACGAAGAAGAACTCTTCCCGCCTTAGTAGTCTTGGAGGCTGGAAAGGCGCAGTGCAAGGGCTGCGCAAGAAACCTTGCAGGGGGCAATCATTAATTTTTCCTAGCGTATCTGCTACATCGGACCCTTAGAGAACACTCTTCTATCAAGAATTCCTAAGTCTCGCTGCGATGAGCATCGCCAGCCCTTTCCCTAATGGCCACTAGCTGGGTTATGAGAGAAGAAGTCCCGCCACATTACCTGTCCGGATTTACCGCGATACCAAGGCCTCGGCATAAGCGTCTGCCATTACGTAATTACCAACGGACTTCCACCTTGCCCGGGTTACAACATCTGTGATAACGTCCGCCGAGCTCTAACTTCTCATCAGACCTTAACTTGAACACTTGAAGTTTTCCTGATGAAACATGGACTAGAAAAGATACAATGGAGACAGAATTTATTAGGTAATTCCGTTCTATTCTTCATGATGTAAACAAGAGTAGTACGCAAAAGGTCCATGGAAGTTTGAACGAATTGTACGGTCAACAGACCCCCATTCATTCATAATATGCCAAAACTTCTACAAGTACATGAAAAACGATGAGTAGATAGATTCATTTTATTTTTATCACTATTTATAAAACATATATTCTTTTACTTATATTATCACTGTATTTCTAAGTTTTGAAGCTGCATTTAGAGTAGCCAATGCTCGGTAGGGAAGAAGAGCTTTCGATTTCTTCCTAAACCAAAACAACCGACCTCGTTCGCAAGAGGGAACACGAGAACATTTTCACAACATTTCACAGGCGCTCTTTTTGAAAAGTGTTACTTTTATTCTTAAACATTTGATAAAGTTACATTTTTCCCAAGCGTATCACCTACGTTGGATCCTTTGAGAACGCATGTCTCTTTTCAATAAAGGCAAACTCCACGGAAATCGAATGGAAATAACACTGAGGCAACTGGCCTGCCAACATTCTCAAAAAATAATGGATAATCTTATTTTATATTGCCTGGACCAGTTCTACTGTATCATAGTTTGCCGGCCCCGGTGGCGGCGGGGTAACGTCCTCGTCTACCAACTAAGGGGTCACGGGTTCGATTCCCGTCTGGGTGGATTTTTCTTCATCCAGGGCTTGGCTGTATGTATTTGTCTTCAATGTAATGTATGTAATGTAAGGGTTAGGTGGAAGAAGGGACTCTGTAGTCTCAACCTCGCCCAATTAAGTCGATAATAAATAAATAAATAGTTAATGGAGTCAGGTCATTCCTGAAATCTTACAATGGGTCAATGTATTGTTTCACCGCGGAGTGCTGGCAATGACCAAGCCTGCCTGTCCTTTTCCCTTGATCGCGATTCCTAAGGCATCAAGAAGCACCAGAATAATTACGGACACCCCTGATTGGACGAAATTTTATAATAAACCGAAATTTACGCTCAGGGAAGTCACCAAGTCACTCGAAACCATCCTAGCAACCTCGGCTATGTACGAGATAGAAGACTTTTGGTGATACCTCCGACAGTTTAATTTCTCCAAATCCTCTTCCGTTATCCAATGAACTACTCTTCGCCTGAAGACGAATAACATGTGTTCGTGTGCTCGTGCGTTTTGTGGCACATAAAGAACATAATCGTGTTTCAGGCTTTTAGGGTTACGCACTGGGAACTTAGTAACTGATTATAGTGGTTATCGTGATTATACACGGAGAGAGGTGAGAGACTTAGGAAAAACATATTCACTTCATTCCTTCCACAGTCAATCAGCTAGCACGAACGGCGGATTTCATCACGTACAGCTTCAATAGAAATATGGCGGTTGCTTGGGCCGTCTTCGACGTCAATAAGGCCTTCGATCGCGTGTGCCTTTCCTGCTAAAGATGAGACTACTCCATTTCCTTACTTGGATTGGACGAATAGTTCACTCCTTTTTGAGAGACTTGACATTGACCGTGTAGTGGCTCGAGGCGGATCCTTGAGTGAGTCGGATACCCGCCGGCGTGCCTCAGGGATCTGTCCTCGGCAACTGCTTTACAACATATATTCCCGCGAATTTCAAACTCGTCGTGGGAACCTCGAAATCCTGTCTTTCCATTACGACGATACGGCCCGCCTCTGCTGTTCCTGGCAGAAGGTCACTGCGGTGCGAAGACTGCATAGCGCTGTGGCAGATCTCTTCAAATGGTACCGTCGATGGCACTTTGCTGTTAACGCAAAGAAGACTAAGGCCATAATCTTCCATCCGGGAAAAGGCCGCCCTTCTGGAGTTAGCCTGGCGGCATATGAAGTCTTCCTACCGTCGGAATCCGAAGTTATCTACCTCGGAATGCTAACCGCCTCCCATACGTGCAAAGGCATTCGCGGCGCTTAGGCGGCTCCGGCCGCATGTTCGATCGCCAGTCCTAAGTATGGAGATAAACGTAGACTGTACCAAGCGTGCGAGCTGCCTGTCATCAGGTACGCTGCTCCGGTATGGTCAGGAGTATCGCGAACGCGCCTCGCTCAAATTCAAGTGGTTATGAATTATGATCTTCGGAGCATCTTGGGACGCAGCAGTTTTGCATGATTTACGAGATGCACGAGGGCGGGAAGTTGGAACCCCTAGGACGTCCTTCATTCTAGCATCTAAGGAAAACTCTTCAGAAATGGGGGAGAAGCGGAAAAAACCTCTTCCACCGGATTGCCGACATAAAATCTCGCCATGGGACCGCTAGAAGCGCCCCATAGCATCTCAAGACGTACAAGATAACCTTCGGGCAAAGAAGAAATAAGGCTGCTCCGAGAAGCAAAAAATCGAAACCCTGACAACGCAGAAGAACTCTTCCCGCCTTAGTAGTCTTGGAAGCTGGAAAGGCGCAGTGCAAGGGCTGCGCAAGAAACCTTGCAGGGGGCAATCATTAATTTTTCCTAGCGTATCTGCTACATCGGACCCTTCGAGAACACTCTTCTATGAATAATTCCTAAAACTCGCTGCGATGCGCATCGCCCGCCCTTTCCCTAATGGCCACTAGCTGGGTAATGAGAGAAGAAGTCCCGCCACATTATCTGTCCGGATTTACCGCGATACCAAGGCCTCGGCATAAGCATCTGCAATTACGTAATTACCAACGGATGTCCTACTTGCCCGGGTTACAACATCTGTGACAACGTCCGCCGAGCTCTTTCTTTTCTTTCTCATCAGACCTTAACTTGAACACTTGAAGTTTTCCTGATGAAACATGGACTAGAAAAGATACAATGGAGACAGAATTTATTAGGTAATTCCGTTCTATTCTTCATGATGTAAACAAGAGAAGTACGCAAATTGTCCATGGCAGTTTGACCGAATTGAACGGTCAACAGACCCCCATTCATTCACAATATGCCATAACTTCTACAAGTACATCAAAAACGATGAGTAGATAGATACATTGTATTTTTATCACTATTTCAAAAACATATATTCTTTTACTTATATTATCGCAGTATTTCTAAGTTTTGAAGCTGCATTTAGGGTAGCCAATGCTCGGTAGGGAAGAAAAGCTTTCGATTGCCTCCTAAACCAAAATCCCGGACCTCGTTAGCCAGAGGGAACACGAGAACATTTTCACAACATTTCACAGGCGCTCTTTTTGAAAAGTGTTATTTTTATTCTCAAACATTTGATAAAGTTACATTTTTCCCAAGCGTATCACCTACGTTGGATCCTTTGAGAACGCACGTCTCTTTTCAATAAAGGCAAACTCCACGGAAATCGAATGGAAATAACACTGAGGCAACTGGCCTCCCAACATTCTCAAAAAATAATGAATAATCTTATTTTATATTGCCTGGACCAGTACTACTGTATCATAGTTTGCCGGCCCCGGTGGCGGCGGGGGTAACGTCCTCGTCTACCAACTGAGGGGTCACGGGTTCGATTCCCGTCTGGGTGGATTTTTCTTCATCCAGGACTTGGCTGTATGTATTTGTCTTAAATGTAATGTATGTAATGTAAGAGTTAGGTGGAAGAAGGGACTCTGTAGTCTCAACCTCGCCCAATTAAGTCGATAATAAATAAATAAATAGTTAATGGAGTCAGGTCATTCCTGAAATCTTACAATGGGTCAATGTATTGTTTCAACGAGGAGTGCTGGCAATGACCAGGCCAGCCTGTCCTTTTCCCTTGATCGCGATTCCTAAGGCATCAAGAAGCACCAGAATAATTACGGACGCCCTTGATTGGACGAAATTTTATAATAAACCGAAATTTACGCTCAGGGAAGCCACCAAGTCACTCGAAACCATCCTAGCAACCTCGGCTATGTACGAGATAGAAAGCTTTTGGTGATACCTCCGACAGTTTAATTTCTCCAAATCCTCTTCCGTTATCCAATGAACTACTCTTCGCCTGAAGACGAATAACATGTGTTTGTGTGCTCGTGCGTTTTGTGGCACATAAAGAACACCATCGTGTTTCAGGCTTTTAGGGTTACGCACTGGGAACTGTAGTAATTGATTATAGTGGTTATCGTGATTATACACGGAGAGAGGTGAGAGACTTAGGAAAAACCAATTCACTTCATTCCTTCCACAGTCCATCAGCTAGCACGAACGGCGGATTTCATCACGTACAGCTTCAATAGGAATATGGCGGTTGCTTGGGCCGTCTTCGACGTCAATAAGGCCTTCGATCGCGTGTGCCTCTCCTGCTAAAGATGAGACTACTCCATTTCCTTACTTGGATTGAACGAGTGGTTCACTCCTTTTTGAGAGACTTGACATTGACCGTGTAGTGGCTCGGGGCGGATCCTGCAGTGAGTCGGATACCCGCCGGCGTGCCTCAGGGATCTGTCCTCGGGCAACTGCTTTACAACATATATTCCCGCGAATTTCCAACTCGTCGTGGGAACCTCGAAATCCTGTCTTTCCATTACGACGATACGGCCCTCCTCTGCTGTTCCTGGCAGAAGGTCACTGCGGGGCGAAGACTGCATAGCGCTGTGGCAGATCTCTTCAAATGGTACCGTCGATGGCGCTTTGCTGTTAACGCAAAAAGACTAAGGCGATAATCTTCCATCCGGGAAAAGGCCGCCCTTCTGGAGTTAGCCTAGCGGCATATGGAGTCTTCCTACCGTCGGAATCCGAAGTTATCTACCTCGGAATGCTAACCGTCTCCAATACGTGCAAAGGCATTCGCGACGCTTAGGCGGCTCCGGCCGCATGTTCGATCGCCAGTCCTAAGTATGGAGATAAACGTAGACTGTACCAAGCGTGCGAGCTGCCTGTCATCAGGTACGCTGCTCCGGTATGGTCAGGAGTATCGCGAACGCGCCTCGCTCAAATTCAAGTGGTTATGAATTATGATCTTCGGAGCATCTTGGGACGCAGCAGTTTTGCATGCGTTTACGAGATGCACGAGGGCGGGAAGTTGGAACCCCTAGGACGTCCTTCATTCTGGCATCTAAGGAAAACTCTTCAGAAATGGGGGAGAAGCGGAAGTAAGCCTCTTCCACCGGATTGCCGACATAAAATCTCACCATGGGACCACTAGAAGCGCCCCATAGCATCTCAAGACGTACAAGATAACCTTCGGGGAAAGAAAAAAGTAAGGCTGCTCCGAGCAGAGAGAAATCGCAAGCCTGACAACGCAGAAGAACTCTTCCCGCCTTAGTAGTCTTGGAGGCTGGAAAGGCGCAGTGCAAGGGCTGGGAAAGAAACCTTGCAGGGGGCAATCATTAATTTTTCCAAGCGTATCTCTTACATCGGACCCTTCGAGAACACTCTTCTATCAAGAATTCCTAAGTCTCGCTGCGATAAGCATCGCCCGCCCCTTCCCTAATGGCCTCTAGCTGGGTTATGAGAGAAGAAGTCCCGCCACATTACCTGTCCGGATTCACCGCGATACCAAGGCCTCGGCATAAGCATCTGCAATTACGTAATTACCAACGGACGTCCACCTTGCCCGGGTTACAACATCTGTGACAACGTCCGCCGAGCTCTAACTTCTCATCAGACCTTAACTTGAACACTTGAAGTTTTCCTGATGAAACATGGACTAGAAAAGATACAATGGAGACAGAATTTATTAGGTAATTCCGTTCTATTCTTCATGCTGTAAACAAGAGAAGTACGCAAATTGTCCATGGCAGTTTGACCGAATTGAACGGTCAACAGACCCCCATTCATTCACAATATGCCATAACTTCTACAAGTACATTAAAAACGATGAGTAGATAGATACATTGTATTTTTATCACTATTTCAAAAACATATATTCTTTTACTTATATTATCGCAGTATTTCTAAGTTTTGAAGCTGCATTTAGGGTAGCCAATGCTCGGTAGGGAAGAAAAGCTTTCGATTGCCTCCTAAACCAAAATCCTGGACCTCGTTAGCCAGAGGGAACACGAGAACATTTTCACAACATTTCACAGGCGCTCTTTTTGAAAAGTGTTATTTTTATTCTCAAACATTTGATAAAGTTACATTTTTCCCAAGCGTATCACCTACGTTGGATCCTTTGAGAACGCACGTCTCTTTTCAATAAAGGCAAACTCCACGGAAATCGAATGGAAATAACACTGAGGCAACTGGCCTCCCAACATTCTCAAAAAATAATGAATAATCTTATTTTATATTGCCTGGACCAGTACTACTGTATCATAGTTTGCCGGCCCCGGTGGCGGCGGGGTAACGTCCTCGTCTACCAACTGAGGGGTCACGGGTTCGATTCCCGTCTGGGTGGATTTTTCTTCATCCAGGACTTGGCTGTATGTATTTGTCTTAAATGTAATGTATGTAATGTAAGAGTAAGGTGGAAGAAGGGACTCTGTAGTCTCAACCACGCCCAATTAAGTCGATAATAAATAAATAAATAGTTAATGGAGTCAGGTCATTCCTGAAATCTTACAATGGGTCAATGTATTGTTTCAACGAGGAGTGCTGGCAATGACCAGGCCAGCCTGTCCTTTTCCCTTGATCGCGATTCCTAAGGCATCAAGAAGCACCAGAATAATTACGGACGCCCTTGATTGGACGAAATTTTATAATAAACCGAAATTTACGCTCAGGGAAGCCACCAAGTCACTCGAAACCATCCTAGCAACCTCGGCTATGTACGAGATAGAAGCTTTTGGTGATACCTCCGACAGTTTAATTTCTCCAAATCCTCTTCCGTTATCCAATGAACTACTCTTCGCCTGAAGACGAATAACATGTGTTTGTGTGCTCGTGCGTTTTGTGGCACATAAAGAACACCATCGTGTTTCAGGCTTTTAGGGTTACGCACTGGGAACTGTAGTAATTGATTATAGTGGTTATCGTGATTATCCACGGAGAGAGGTGAGAGACTTAGGAAAAACCAATTCACTTCATTCCTTCCACAGTCCATCAGCTAGCACGAACGGCGGATTTCATCACGTACAGCTTCAATAGGAATATGGCGGTTGCTTGGGCCGTCTTCGACGTCCATAAGGCCTTCGATCGCGTGTGCCTCTCCTGCTAAAGATGAGACTACTCCATTTCCTTACTTGGATTGAACGAGTGGTTCCCTCCTTTTTGAGAGACTTGACATTGACCGTGTAGTGGCTCGGGGCGGATCCTGCAGTGAGTCGGATACCCGCCGGCGTGCCTCAGGGATCTGTCCTCGGGCAACTGCTTTACAACATATATTCCCGCGAATTTCCAACTCGTCGTGGGAACCTCGAAATCCTGTCTTTCCATTACGACGATACGGCCCTCCTCTGCTGTTCCTGGAAGAAGGTCACTGCGGTGCGAAGACTGCATAGCGCTGTGGCAGATCTCTTCAAATGGTACCGTCGATGGCGCTTTGCTGTTAACGCAAAGAAGACTAACGCCATAATCTTCCATCCGGGAAAAGGCCGCCCTTCTGGAGTTAGCCTAGCGGCATATGGAGTCTTCCTACCGTCGGAATCCGAAGTTATCTACCTCGGAATGCTAACCATCTCCAATACGTGCAAAGGCATTCGCGGCGCTTAGGCGGCTCCGGCCGCATGTTCGATCGCCAGTCCTAAGTATGGAGATAAACGTAGACTGTACCAAGCGTGCGAGCTGCCTGTCATCAGGTACGCTGCTCCGGTATGGTCAGGAGTGTCGCGAACGCGCCTCGCTCAAATTCAAGTGGTTATGAATTCCGCTCTTCGGAGCATCTTGGGACGCAGCAGTTTTCCATGCGTTTACGAGATGCACGAGGGCGGGAAGTTGGAACCCCTAGGACGTCCTTCATTCTAGCATTTAAGGAAAACTCTTCAGAAATGGGGGAGAAGCGGAAAAAAACCTCTTCCACCGGATTGCCGATATAAAATCTCGCCATGGGACCGCTAGGAGCGCCCCATAGCATCTCAAGACGTACAAGATAACCTTCGGGCAAAGAAGAAATTAGGCTGCTCCGAGAAGGAAAAAATCGAAAGCCTGACAACGAAGAAGAACTCTTCCCGCCTTAGTAGTCTTGGAGGCTGGAAAGGCGCAGTGCAAGGGCTGCGCAAGAAACCTTGCAGGGGGCAATCATTAATTTTTCCTAGCGTATCTGCTACATCGGACCCTTCGAGAACACTCTTCTATGAATAATTCCTAAAACTCGCTGCGATGCGCATCGCCCGCCCTTTCCCTAATGGCCACTAGCTGGGTAATGAGAGAAGAAGTCCCGCCACATTATCTGTCCGGATTTACCGCGATACCAAGGCCTCGGCATAAGCATCTGCAATTACGTAATTACCAACGGACGTCCTACTTGCCCGGGTTACAACATCTGTGACAACGTCCGCCGAGCTCTTCCTTTTCTTTCTCATCAGACCTTAACTTGAACACTTGAAGTTTTCCTGATGAAACATGGACTAGAAAAGATACAATGGAGACAGAATTTATTAGGTAATTCCGTTCTATTCTTCATGATGTAAACAAGAGAAGTACGCAAATTGTCCATGGCAGTTTGACCGAATTGAACGGTCAACAGACCCCCATTCATTCACAATATGCCATAACTTCTACAAGTACATCGAAAACGATGAGTAGATAGATTCATTGTATTTTTATCACTATTTCAAAAACATATATTCTTTTACTTATGTTATCGCAGTATTTCTAAGTTTTGAAGCTGCATTTAGGGTAGCCAATGCTCGGTAGGGAAGAAAAGCTTTCGATTGCCTCCTAAACCAAAATCCTGGACCTCGTTAGCCAGAGGGAACACGAGAACATTTTCACAACATTTCACAGGCGCTCTTTTTGAAAAGTGTTATTTTTATTCTCAAACATTTGATAAAGTTACATTTTTCCCAAGCGTATCACCTACGTTGGATCCTTTAAGAACGCACGTCTCTTTTCAATAAAGGCAAACTCCACGGAAATCGAATGGAAATAACACTGAGGCAACTGGCCTCCCAACATTCTCGAAAAATAATGGATAATCTTATTTTATATTGCCTGGACCAGTACTACTGTATCATAGTTTGCCAGCCCCTGTGGCGGCGGGGTAACGTCCTCGTCTACCAACTGAGAGGTCACGGGTTCGATTCCCGTCTGGGTGGATTTTTCTTCATCCAGGGCTTGGCTGTATGTATTTGTCTTCAATGTAATGTATGTAATGTAAGGGTTAGGTGGAAGAAGGGACTCTGAAGTCTCAACCTCGCCCAATTAAGTCGATAATGAATAAATAAATATTTAATGGAGTCAGGTCATTTCTGAAATCTTACAATGGGTCAATGTATTTTTTCAACGAGGAGTGCTGGCAATGACCAGGCCTGCCTGTCCTTTTCCCTTGATCGCGATTCCTAAGGCATCAAGAAGCACCAGAATAATTACGGACACCCCTGATTGGACAAAATTTTATAATAAACCGAAATTTACGCTCAGGGAAGCCACCAAGTCACTCGAAAACATCCTAGCAACCTCGGCTATGTACGAGATAGAAGCCTTTTGGTGATACCTCCGACAGTTTAATTTCTCCAAATCCTCTTCCGTTATCCAATGAACTACTCTTCGCCTGAAGACGAATAACATGTGTTTGTGTGCTCGTGCGTTTTGTGGCACATAAAGATCACCATCGTGTTTCAGGCTTTTAGGGTTACGCACTGGGAACTGTAGTAATTGATTATAGTGGTTATCGTGATTATACACGGAGAGAGGTGAGAGACTTAGGAAAAACCAATTCACTTCATTCCTTCCACAGTCCATCAGCTAGCACGAACGGCGGATTTCATCACGTACAGCTTCAATAGGAATATGGCGGTTGCTTGGGCCGTCTTCGTCGTCAATAAGGCCTTCGATCACGTGTGCCTCTCCTGCTAAAGATTAGACTACTCCATTTCCTTACTTGGATTGAACGAGTGGTTCACTCCTTTTTGAGAGACTTGACATTGACCGTGTAGTGGCTCGGGGCGGATCCTGCAGTGAGGCGGATACCCGCCGGCGTGCCTCAGGGATCTGTCCTCGGGCAACTGCTTTACAACATATATTCCCGCGAATTTCCAACTCGTCGTGGGAACCTCGAAATCCTGTCTTTCCATTACGACGATACGGCCCTCCTCTGCTGTTCCTGCCAGAAGGTCACTGCGGTGCGAAGACTGCATAGCGCTGTGGCAGATCTCTTGAAATGGTACCGTCGATGGCACTTTGCTGTTAACGCAAAGAAGACTAAAACGATAATCTTCCACCCGGGAAAAGGCCGCCCTTCTGGAGTTAGCCTAGCGGCATATGGAGTCTTCCTACCGTAAGAATCCGAAGTTATCTACCTCGGAATGCTAACCGTCTCCAATACGTGCAAAGGCATTCGCGACGCTTAGGCGGCTCCGGCCGCATGTTCGATCGCCAGTCCTAAGTATGGAGATAAACGTAGACTGTACCAAGCGTGCGAGCTGCCTGTCATCAGGTACGCTGCTCCGGTATGGTCAGGAGTATCGCGAACGCGCCTCGCTCAATTTCATGTGGTTATGAATTATGATCTTCGGAGCATCTTGGGACGCAGCAGTTTTCCATGCGTTTACGAGATGCACGAGGGCGGGAAGTTGGAACCCCTAGGACGTCCTTCATTCTGGCATCTAAGGAAAACTCTTCAGAAATGGGGGAGAAGCGGAAGTAAGCCTCTTCCACCGGATTGCCGACATAAAATCTCACCATGGGACCGCTAGAAGCGCCCCATAGCATCTCAAGACGTACAAGATAACCTTCGGGGAAAGAAAAAAGTAAGGCTGCTCCGAGCAGAGAGAAATCGCAAGCCTGACAACGCAGAAGAACTCTTCCCGCCTTAGTAGTCTTGGAGACTGGAAAGGCGCAGTGCAAGGGCTGCGCAAGAAACCTTGCAGGGGGCAATCATTAATTTTTCCAAGCGTATCTCCTACATCGGACCCTTCGGGAACACTCTTCTATCAAGAATACCTAAGTCTCGCTGCGATAAGCATCGCCCGCCCTTTCCCTAATGGCCACTAGCTGGGTTATGAGAGAAGAAGTCCCGCCACATTACCTGTCCGGATTTACCGCGATACCAAGGCCTCGGCATAAGCATCTGCAATTACGTAATTACCAACGGACGTCCACCTTGCCCGGGTTACAACATCTGTGACAACGTCCGCCGAGCTCTAACTTCTCATCAGACCTTAACTTGAACACTTGAAGTTTTCCTGATGAAACATGGACTAGAAAAGATACAATGGAGACAGAATTTATTAGGTAATTCCGTTCTATTCTTCATGATGTAAACAAGAGAAGTACGCAAATTGTCCATGGCAGTTTGACCGAATTGAACGGTCAACAGACCCCCATTCATTCACAATATGCCATAACTTCTACAAGTACATCAAAAACGATGAGTAGATAGATTCATTGTATTTTTATCACTATTTCAAAAACATATATTCTTTTACTTATATTATCGCAGTATTTCTAAGTTTTGAAGCTGCATTTAGGGTAGCCAATGCTCGGTAGGGAAGAAAAGCTTTCGATTGAGTCCTGAACCAAAATCCCGGACCTCGTTAGCCAGAGGGAACACGAGAACATTTTCACAACATTTCACAGGCGCTCTTTTTGAAAAGTGTTATTTTTATTCTCAAAAATTTGATAAAGTTACATTTTTCCCAAGCGTATCACCTACGTTGGATCCTTTGAGAACGCACGTCTCTTTTCAATAAAGGCAAACTACACGGAAATCGAATGGAAATAACACTGAGGCAACTGGCCTCCCAACATTCTCAAAAAATAATGAATAATCTTATTTTATATTGCCTGGACCAGTACTACTGTATCATAGTTTGCCGGCCCCGGTGGCGGCGGGGTAACGTCCTCGTCTACCAACTGAGGGGTCACGGGTTCGATTCCCGTCTGGGTGGATTTTTCTTCATCCAGGACTTGGCTGTATGTATTTGTCTTCAATGTAATGTATGTAATGTAAGGGTTAGGTGGAAGAAGGGACTCTGTAGTCTCAACCTCGCCCAATTAAGTCGATAATAAATAAATAAATAGTTAATGGAGTCAGGTCATTCCTGAAATCTTACAATGGGTCAATGTATTGTTTCAACGAGGAGTGCTGGCAATGACCAGGCCAGCCTGTCCTTTTCCCTTGATCGCGATTCCTAAGGCATCAAGAAGCACCAGAATAATTACGGACACCCCTGATTGGACGAAATTTTATAATAAACCGAAATTTACGTTCAGGGAAGCCACCAAGTCACTCGAAACCATCCTAGCAACCTCGGCTATGTACGAGATAGAAGCCTTAGGTGATACCTCCGACAGTTTAATTTCTCCAAATCCTCTTCCGTTATCCAATGAACTACTCTTCGCCTGAAGACGATTAACATGTGTTTGTGTGCTCGTGCGTTTTGTGGCACATAAAGATCACCATCGTGTTTCAGGCTTTTAGGGTTACGCACTGGGAACTGTAGTAATTGATTATAGTGGTTATCGTGATTATACACGGAGAGAGGTGAGAGACTTAGGACAAACCAATTCACTTCATTCCTTCCACAGTCCATCAGCTAGCACGAACGGCGGATTTCATCACGTACAGCTTCAATAGGAATATGGCGGTTGCTTGGGCCGTCTTCGTCGTCAATAAGGCCTTCGATCACGTGTGCCTCTCCTGCTAAAGATTAGACTACTCCATTTCCTTACTTGGATTGAACGAGTGGTTCACTCCTTTTTGAGAGACTTGACATTGACCGTGTAGTGGCTCGGGGCGGATCCTGCAGTGAGGCGGATACCCGCCGGCGTGCCTCAGGGATCTGTCCTCGGGCAACTGCTTTACAACATATATTCCCGCGAATTTCCAACTCGTCGTGGGAACCTCGAAATCCTGTCTTTCCATTACGGCGATACGGCCCTCCTCTGCTGTTCCTGCCAGAAGGTCACTGCGGTGCGAAGACTGCATAGCGCTGTGGCAGATCTCTTGAAATGGTACCGTCGATGGCACTTTGCTGTTAACGCAAAGAAGACTAAAACGATAATCTTCCACCCGGGAAAAGGCCGCCCTTCTGGAGTTAGCCTAGCGGCATATGGAGTCTTCCTACCGTCGGAATCCGAAGTTATCTACCTCGGAATGCTAACCGTCTCCAATACGTGCAAAGGCATTCGCGACGCTTAGGCGGCTCCGGCCGCATGTTCGATCGCCAGTCCTAAGTATGGAGATAAACGTAGACTGTACCAAGCGTGCGAGCTGCCTGTCATCAGGTACGCTGCTCCGGTATGGTCAGGAGTATCGCGAACGCGCCTCGCTCAATTTCAAGTGGTTATGAATTATGATCTTCGGAGCATCTTGGGGACGCAGCAGTTTTCCATGCGTTTACGAGATGCACGAGGGCGGGAAGTTGGAACCCCTAGGACGTCCTTCATTCTGGCATCTAAGGAAAACTCTTCAGAAATGGGGGAGAAGCGGAAGTAAGCCTCTTCCACCGGATTGCCGACATAAAATCTCACCATGGGACCGCTAGAAGCGCCCCATAGCATCTCAAGACGTACAAGATAACCTTCGGGGAAAGAAAAAAGTAAGGCTGCTCCGAGCAGAGAGAAATCGCAAGCCTGACAACGCAGAAGAACTCTTCCCGCCTTAGTAGTCTTGGAGACTGGAAAGGCGCAGTGCAAGGGCTGCGCAAGAAACCTTGCAGGGGGCAATCATTAATTTTTCCAAGCGTATCTCCTACATCGGACCCTTCGGGAACACTCTTCTATCAAGAATACCTAAGTCTCGCTGCGATAAGCATCGCCCGCCCTTTCCCTAATGGCCACTAGCTGGGTTATGAGAGAAGAAGTCCCGCCACATTACCTGTCCGGATTTACCGCGATAGCCAAGGCCTCGGCATAAGCATCTGCAATTACGTAATTACCAACGGACGTCCACCTTGCCCGGGTTACAACATCTGTGACAACGTCCGCCGAGCTCTAACTTCTCATCAGACCTTAACTTGAACACTTGAAGTTTTCCTGATGAAACATGGACTAGAAAAGATACAATGGAGACAGAATTTATTAGGTAATTCCGTTCTATTCTTCATGATGTAAACAAGAGAAGTACGCAAATTGTCCATGGCAGTTTGACCGAATTGAACGGTCAACAGACCCCCATTCATTCACAATATGCCATAACTTCTACAAGTACATCAAAAACGATGAGTAGATAGATTCATTGTATTTTTATCACTATTTCAAAAACATATATTCTTTTACTTATATTATCGCAGTATTTCTAAGTTTTGAAGCTGCATTTAGGGTAGCCAATGCTCGGTAGGGAAGAAAAGCTTTCGATTGAGTCCTGAACCAAAATCCCGGACCTCGTTAGCCAGAGGGAACACGAGAACATTTTCACAACATTTCACAGGCGCTCTTTTTGAAAAGTGTTATTTTTATTCTCAAACATTTGATAAAGTTACATTTTTCCCAAGCGTATCACCTACGTTGGATCCTTTGAAAACGCACGTCTCTTTTCAATAAAGGCAAACTCCACGGAAATCGAAGAAATAACACTGAGGCAACTGGCCTCCCAACATTCTCAAAAAATAATGAATAATCTTATTTTATATTGCCTGGACCAGTACTACTGTATCATAGTTTGCCGGCCCCGGTGGCGGCGGGGTAACGTCCTCGTCTACCAACTGAGGGGTCACGGGTTCGATTCCCGTCTGGGTGGATTTTTCTTCATCCAGGACTTGGCTGTATGTATTTGTCTTCAATGTAATGTATGTAATGTAAGGGTTAGGTGGAAGAAGGGACTCTGTAGTCTCAACCTCGCCCAATTAAGTCGATAATAAATAAATAAATAGTTAATGGAGTCAGGTCATTCCTGAAATCTTACAATGGGTCAATGTATTGTTTCAACGAGGAGTGCTGGCAATGACCAGGCCAGCCTGTCCTTTTCCCTTGATCGCGATTCCTAAGGCATCAAGAAGCACCAGAATAATTACGGACACCCCTGATTGGACGAAATTTTATAATAAACCGAAATTTACGTTCAGGGAAGCCACCAAGTCACTCGAAACCATCCTAGCAACCTCGGCTATGTACGAGATAGAAGCCTTAGGTGATACCTCCGACAGTTTAATTTCTCCAAATCCTCTTCCGTTATCCAATGAACTACTCTTCGCCTGAAGACGATTAACATGTGTTTGTGTGCTCGTGCGTTTTGTGGCACATAAAGATCACCATCGTGTTTCAGGCTTTTAGGGTTACGCACTGGGAACTGTAGTAATTGATTATAGTGGTTATCGTGATTATACACGGAGAGAGGTGAGAGACTTAGGAAAAACCAATTCACTTCATTCCTTCCACAGTCCATCAGCTAGCACGAACGGCAGATTTCATCACGTACAGCTTCAATAGGAATATGGCGGTTGCTTGGGCCGTCTTCGACGTCAATAAGGCCTTCGATCGCGTGTGCCTCTCCTGCTAAAGATGAGACTACTCCATTTCCTTACTTGGATTGAACGAGTGGTTCACTCCTTTTTTAAAGACTTGACATTGACCGTGTAGTGGCTCGGGGCGGATCCTGCAGTGAGTCGGATACCCGCCGGCGTGCCTCAGGGATCTGTCCTCGGGCAACGGCTTTACAACATATATTCCCGCGAATTTCCAACTCGTCGTGGGAACCTCGAAATCCTGTCTTTCCATTACGACGATACGGCCCCTCCTATGCTGTTCCTGGCAGAAGGTCACTGCGGTGCGAAGACTGCATAGCGCTGTGGCAGATCTCTTCAAATGGTACCGTCGATGGCACTTTGCTGTTAACGCAAAGAAGACTAAAACGATAATCTTCCACCCGGGAAAAGGCCGCCCTTCTGGAGTTAGCCTAGCGGCATATGGAGTCTTCCTACCGTCGGAATCCGAAGTTATCTACCTCGGAATGCTAACCGTCTCCAATACGTGCAAAGGCATTCGCGACGCTTAGGCGGCTCCGGCCGCATGTTCGATCGCCAGTCCTAAGTATGGAGATAAACGTAGACTGTACCAAGCGTGCGAGCTGCCTGTCATCAGGTACGCTGCTCCGGTATGGTCAGGAGTATCGCGAACGCGCCTCGCTCAATTTCAAGTGGTTATGAATTATGATCTTCGGAGCATCTTGGGACGCAGCAGTTTTGCATGCGTTTACGAGATGCACGAGGGCGGGAAGTTGGAACCCCTAGGACGTCCTTCATTCTGGCATCTAAGGAAAACTCTTCAGAAATGGGGGAGAAGCGGAAGTAAGCCTCTTCCACCGGATTGCCGACATATAATCTCACCATGGGACCGCTAGAAGCGCCCCATAGCATCTCAAGACGTACAAGATAACCTTCGGGGAAAGAAAAAAGTAAGGCTGCTCCGAGCAGAGAGAAATCGCAAGCCTGACAACGCAGAAGAACTCTTCCCGCCTTAGTAGTCTTGGAGACTGGAAAGGCGCAGTGCAAGGGGCTGCGCAACGAACCTTGCAGGGGGCAATCATTAATTTTTCCAAGCGTATCTCCTACATCGGACCCTTCGGGAACACTCTTCTATCAAGAATTCCTAAGTCTCGCTGCAATAAGCATCGCCCGCCCCTTTCCCTAATGGCCACTAGCTGGGTTATGAGAGAAGAAGTCCCGCCACATTACCTGTCCGGATTTACCGCGATACCAAGGGCCTCGGCATAAGCATCTGCAATTACGTAATTACCAACGGACGTCCACCTTGCCCGGGTTACAACATCTGTGACAACGTCCGCCGAGCTCTAACTTCTCATCAGACCTTAACTTGAACACTTGAAGTTTTCCTGATGAAACATGGACTAGAAAAGATACAATGGAGACAGAATTTATTAGGTACTTCCGTTCTATTCTTCATGATGTAAACAAGAGAAGTACGCAAATTGTCCATGGCAGTTTGACCGAATTGAACGGTCAACAGACCCCCATTCATTCACAATATGCCATAACTTCTACAAGTACATCAAAAACGATGAGTAGATAGATACATTGTATTTTTATCACTATTTCAAAAAGATATTTTCTTTTACTTATATTATCGTAGTATTTCTAAGTTTTGAAGCTGCATTTAGGGTAGCCAATGCTCGGTAGGGAAGAAAAGCTTTCGATTGCCTCCTAAACCAAAATCCCGGACCTCGTTAGCCAGAGGGAACACGAGAACATTTTCACAACATTTCACAGGCGCTCTTTTTGAAAAGTGTTATTTTTATTCTCAAACATTTGATAAATTTACATTTTTCCCAAGCGTATCACCTACGTTGGATCCTTTGAGAACGCACGTCTCTTTTCAATAAAGGCAAACTCCACGGAAATCGAATGGAAATAACACTGAGGCAACTGGCCTCCCAACATTCTCAAAAAATAATGAATAATCTTATTTTATATTGCCTGGACCAGTACTACTGTATCATAGTTTGCCGGCCCCGGTGGCGGCGGGGTAACGTCCTCGTCTACCAACTGAGGGGTCACGGGTTCGATTCCCGTCTGGGTGGATTTTTCTTCATCCAGGACTTGGCTGTATGTATTTGTCTTCAATGTAATGTATGTAATGTAAGGGTTAGGTGGAAGAAGGGACTCTGTAGTCTCAACCTCGCCAATTAAGTCGATAATAAATAAATAAATAGTTAATGGAGTCAGGTCATTCCTGAAATCTTACAATGGGTCAATGTATTGTTTCAACGAGGAGTGCTGGCAATGACCAGGCCAGCCTGTCCTTTTCCCTTGATCGCGATTCCTACGGCATCAAGAAGCACCAGAATAATTACGGACACCCCTGATTGGACGAAATTTTATAATAAACCGAAATTTACGCTCAGGGGAAGCCACCAAGTCACTCGAAACCATCCTAGCAACCTCGGCTATGTACGAGATAGAAGCCTTAGGTGATACCTCCGACAGTTTAATTTCTCCAAATCCTCTTCCGTTATCCAATGAACTACTCTTCGCCTGAAGACGATTAACATGTGTTTGTGTGCTCGTGCGTTTTGTGGCACATAAAGATCACCATCGTGTTTCAGGCTTTTAGGGTTACGCACTGGGAACTAGTAATTGATTATAGTGATTATCGTGATTATACACGGAGAGAGGTGAGAGACTTAGGAAAAACCAATTCACTTCATTCCTTCCACAGTCCATCAGCTAGCACGAACGGCGGATTTCATCACGTACAGCTTCAATAGGAATATGGCGGTTGCTTGGGCCGTCTTCGACGTCAATAAGGCCTTCGATCGCGTGTGCCTCTCCTGCTAAAGATGAGACTACTCCATTTCCTTACTTGGATTGAACGAGTGGTTCACTACTTTTTGAGAGACTTGACATTGACCGTGTAGTGGCTCGGGGCGGATCCTGCAGTGAGTCGGATACCCGCCGGCGTGCCTCAGGGATCTGTCCTCGGGCAACGGCTTTACAACATATATTCCCGCGAATTTCCAACTCGTCGTGGGAACCTCGAAATCCTGTCTTTCCATTACGACGATACGGCCCTCCTCTGCTGTTCCTGGCAGAAGGTCACTGCGGTGCGAAGACTGCATAGCGCTGCGGCAGATCTCTTTAAATGGTACCGTCGATGGCACTTTGCTGTTAACGCAAAGAAGACTAAAACGATAATCTTCCACCCGGGAAAAGGCCGCCCTTCTGGAGTCAGCCTAGCGGCATATGGAGTCTTCCTACCGTCGGAATCCGAAGTTATCTACCTCGGAATGCTAACCGTCTCCAATACGTGCAAAGGCATTCGCGACGCTTAGGCGGCTCCGGCCGCATGTTCGATCGCCAGTCCTAAGTATGGAGATAAACGTAGACTGTACCAAGCGTGCGAGCTGCCTGTCATCAGGTACGCTGCTCCGGTATGGTCAGGAGTATCGCGAACGCGCCTCGCTCAATTTCAAGTGGTTATGAATTATGATCTTCGGAGCATCTTGGGACGCAGCAGTTTTGCATGCGTTTACGAGATGCACGAGGGCGGGAAGTTGGAACCCCTAGGACGTCCCTTCATTCTGGCATCTAAGGAAAACTCTTCAGAAATGGGGGAGAAGCGGAAGTAAGCCTCTTCCACCGGATTGCCGACATATAATCTCACCATGGGACCGCTAGAAGCGCCCCATAGCATCTCAAGACGTACAAGATAACCTTCGGGGAAAGAAAAAAGTAAGGCTGCTCCGAGCAGAGAGAAATCGCAAGCCTGACAACGCAGAAGAACTCTTCCCGCCTTAGTAGTCTTGGAGACTGGAAAGGCGCAGTGCAAGGGCTGCGCAAGAAACCTTGCAGGGGGCAATCATTAATTTTTCCAAGCGTATCTCCTACATCGGACCCTTCGGGAACACTCTTCTATCAAGAATTCCTAAGTCTCGCTGCAATAAGCATCGCCCGCCCTTTCCCTAATGGCCACTAGCTGGGTTATGAGAGAAGAAGTCCCGCCACATTACCTGTCCGGATTTACCGCGATACCAAGGCCTCGGCATAAGCATCTGCAATTACGTAATTACCAACGGACGTCCACCTTGCCCGGGTTACAACATCTGTGACAACGTCCGCCGAGCTCTAACTTCTCATCAGACCTTAACTTGAACACTTGAAGTTTTCCTGATGAAACATGGACTAGAAAAGATACAATGGAGACAGAATTTATTAGGTAATTCCGTTCTATTCTTCATGATGAAAACAAGAGAAGTACGCAAATTGTCCATGGCAGTTTGACCGAATTGAACGGTCAACAGACCCCAACAATATGCCATAACTTCTACAAGTACATCAAAAACGATGAGTAGATAGATTCATTGTATTTTTATCACTATTTCAAAAACATATATTCTTTTACTTATATTATCGCAGTATTTCTAAGTTTTGAAGCTGCATTTAGGGTAGCCAATGCTCGGTAGGGAAGAAAAGCTTTCGATTGCCTCCTAAACCAAAATCCCGGACCTCGTTAGCCAGAGGGAACACGAGAACATTTTCACAACATTTCACAGGCGCTCTTTTTGAAAAGTGTTATTTTTATTCTCAAACATTTGATAAATTTACATTTTTCCCAAGCGTATCACCTACGTTGGATCCTTTGAGAACGCACGTCTCTTTTCAATAAAGGCAAACTCCACGGAAATCGAATGGAAATAACACTGAGGCAACTGCCCTCCCAACATTCTCAAAAAATAATGAATAATCTTATTATATATTGCCTGGACCAGTACTACTGTATCATAGTTTGCCGGCCCCGGTGGCGGCGGGGTAACGTCCTCGTCTACCAACTGAGGGGTCACGGGTTCGATTCCCGTCTGGGTGGATTTTTCTTCATCCAGGACTTAACTGTATGTATTTGTCTTCAATGTAATGTATGTAATGTAAGGGTTAGGTGGAAGAAGGGACTCTGTAGTCTCAACCTCGCCCAATTAAGTCGATAATAAATAAATAAATAGTTAATGGAGTCAGGTCATTCCTGAAATCTTACAATGGGTCAATGTATTGTTTCAACGAGGAGTGCTGGCAATGACCAGGCCAGCCTGTCCTTTTCCCTTGATCGCGATTCCTAAGGCATCAAGAAGCACCAGAATAATTACGGACACCCCTGATTGGACGAAATTTTATAATAAACCGAAATTTACGCTCAGGGAAGCCACCAAGTCACTCGAAACCATCCTAGCAACCTCGGCTATGTACGAGATAGAAGCCTTAGGTGATACCTCCGACAGTTTAATTTCTCCAAATCCTCTTCCGTTATCCAATGAACTACTCTTCGCCTGAAGACGATTAACATGTGTTTGTGTGCTCGTGCGTTTTGTGGCACATAAAGATCACCATCGTGTTTCAGGCTTTTAGGGTTACGCACTGGGAACTGTAGTAATTGATTATAGTGGTTATCGTGATTATACACGGAGAGAGGTGAGAGACTTAGGAAAAACCAATTCACTTCATTCCTTCCACAGTCCATCAGCTAGCACGAACGGCGGATTTCATCACATACAGCTTCAATAGGAATATGGCGGTTGCTTGGGCCGTCTTCGACGTCAATAAGGCCTTCGATCGCGTGTGCCTCTCCTGCTAAAGATGAGACTACTCCATTTCCTTACTTGGATTGAACGAGTGGTTCACTCCTTTTTGAGAGACTTGACATTGACCGTGTAGTGGCTCGGGGCGGATCCTGCAGTGAGTCGGATACCCGCCGGCGTGCCTCAGGGATCTGTCCTCGGGCAACGGCTTTACAACATATATTCCCGCGAATTTCCAACTCGTCGTGGGAACCTCGAAATCCTGTCTTTCCATTACGACGATACGGCCCTCCTCTGCTGTTCCTGGCAGAAGGTCACTGCGGTGCGAAGACTGCATAGCGCTGCGGCAGATCTCTTTAAATGGTACCGTCGATGGCACTTTGCTGTTAACGCAAAGAAGACTAAAACGATAATCTTCCACCCGGGAAAAGGCCGCCCTTCTGGAGTTAGCCTAGCGGCATATGGAGTCTTCCTACCGTCGGAATCCGAAGTTATCTACCTCGGAATGCTAACCGTCTCCAATACGTGCAAAGGCATTCGCGACGCTTAGGCGGCTCCGGCCGCATGTTCGATCGCCAGTCCTAAGTATGGAGATAAACGTAGACTGTACCAAGCGTGCGAGCTGCCTGTCATCAGGTACGCTGCTCCGGTATGGTCAGGAGTATCGCGAACGCGCCTCGCTCAATTTCAAGTGGTTATGAATTATGATCTTCGGAGCATCTTGGGACGCAGCAGTTTTGCATGCGTTTACGAGATGCACGAGGGCGGGAAGTTGGAACCCCTAGGACGTCCTTCATTCTGGCATCTAAGGAAAACTCTTCAGAAATGGGGGAGAAGCGGAAGTAAGCCTCTTCCACCGGATTGCCGACATATAATCTCACCATGGGACCGCTAGAAGCGCCCCATAGCATCTCAAGACGTACAAGATAACCTTCGGGGAAAGAAAAAAGTAAGGCTGCTCCGAGCAGAGAGAAATCGCAAGCCTGACAACGCAGAAGAACTCTTCCCGCCTTAGTAGTCTTGGAGACTGGAAAGGCGCAGTGCAAGGGCTGCGCAAGAAACCTTGCAGGGGGCAATCATTAATTTTTCCAAGCGTATCTCCTACATCGGACCCTTCGGGAACACTCTTCTATCAAGAATTCCTAAGTCTCGCTGCAATAAGCATCGCCCGCCCTTTCCCTAATGGCCACTAGCTGGGTTATGAGAGAAGAAGTCCCGCCACATTACCTGTCCGGATTTACCGCGATACCAAGGCCTCGGCATAAGCATCTGCAATTACGTAATTACCAACGGACGTCCACCTTGCCCGGGTTACAACATCTGTGACAACGTCCGCCGAGCTCTAACTTCTCATCAGACCTTAACTTGAACACTTGAAGTTTTCCTGATGAAACATGGACTAGAAAAGATACAATGGAGACAGAATTTATTAGGTAATTCCGTTCTATTCTTCATGATGAAAACAAGAGAAGTACGCAAATTGTCCATGGCAGTTTGACCGAATTGAACGGTCAACAGACCCTCATTCATTCACAATATGCCATAACTTCTACAAGTACATCAAAAACGATGAGTAGATAGATTCATTGTATTTTTATCGCTATTTCAAAAACATATATTCTTTTACTTATATTATCGCAGTATTTCTAAGTTTTGAAGCTGCATTTAGGGTAGCCAATGCTCGGTAGGGAAGAAAAACTTTCGATTGCCTCCTAAACCAAAATCCCGGACCTCGTTAGCCAGAGGGAACACGAGAATATTTTCACAACATTTCACAGGCGCTCTTTTTGAAAAGTGTTATTTTTATTCTCAAACATTTGATAAATTTACATTTTTCCCAAGCGTATCACCTACGTTGGATCCTTTGAGAACGCACTTCTCTTTTCAATAAAGGCAAACTCCACGGAAATCGAATGGAAATAACACTGAGGCAACTGCCCTCCCAACATTCTCAAAAAATAATGAATAATCTTATTATATATTGCCTGGACCAGTACTACTGTATCATAGTTTGCCGGCCCCGGTGGCGGCGGGGTAACGTCCTCGTCTACCAACTGAGGGGTCACGGGTTCGATTCCCGTCTGGGTGGATTTTTCTTCATCCAGGACTTGGCTGTATGTATTTGTCTTCAATGTAATGTATGTAATGTAAGGGTTAGGTGGAAGAAGGGACTCTGTAGTCTCAACCTCGCCCAATTAAGTCGATAATAAATAAATAAATAGTTAATGGAGTCAGGTCATTCCTGAAATCTTACAATGGGTCAATGTATTGTTTCAACGAGGAGTGCTGGCAATGACCAGGCCAGCCTGTCCTTTTCCCTTGATCGCGATTCCTAAGGCATCAAGAAGCACAAGAATAATTACGGACACCCCTGATTGGACGAAATTTTATAATAAACCGAAATTTACGCTCAGGGAAGCCACCAAGTCACTCGAAACCATCCTAGCAACCTCGGCTATGTACGAGATAGAAGCCTTAGGTGATACCTCCGACAGTTTAATTTCTCCAAATCCTCTTCCGTTATCCAATGAACTACTCTTCGCCTGAAGACGATTAACATGTGTTTGTGTGCTCGTGCGTTTTGTGGCACATAAAGATCACCATCGTGTTTCAGGCTTTTAGGGTTACGCACTGGGAACTGTAGTAATTGATTATAGTGGTTATCGTGATTATACACGGAGAGAGGTGAGAGACTTAGGAAAAACCAATTCACTTCATTCCTTCCACAGTCCATCAGCTAGCACGAACGGCAGATTTCATCACGTACAGCTTCAATAGGAATATGGCGGTTGCTTGGGCCGTCTTCGACGTCAATAAGGCCTTCGATCGCGTGTGCCTCTCCTGCTAAAGATGAGACTACTCCATTTCCTTACTTGGATTGAACGAGTGGTTCACTCCTTTTTTAAAGACTTGACATTGACCGTGTAGTGGCTCGGGGCGGATCCTGCAGTGAGTCGGATACCCGCCGGCGTGCCTCAGGGATCTGTCCTCTGGCAACGGCTTTACAACATATATTCCCGCGAATTTCCAACTCGTCGTGGGAAACTCGAAATCCTGTCTTTCCATTACGACGATACGGCCCTCCTCTGCTGTTCCTGGCAGAAGGTCACTGCGGTGCGAAGACTGCATAGCGCTGTGGCAGATCTCTTCAAATGGTACCGTCGATGGCACTTTGCTGTTAACGCAAAGAAGACTAAAACGATAATCTTCCACCCGGGAAAAGGCCGCCCTTCTGGAGTTAGCCTAGCGGCATATGGAGTCTTCCTACCGTCGGAATCCGAAGTTATCTACCTCGGAATGCTAACCGTCTCCAATACGTGCAAAGGCATTCGCGACGCTTAGGCGGCTCCGGCCGCATGTTCGATCGCCAGTCCTAAGTATGGAGATAAACGTAGACTGTACCAAGCGTGCGAGCTGCCTGTCATCAGGTACGCTGCTCCGGTATGGTCAGGAGTATCGCGAACGCGCCTCGCTCAAATTCAAGTGGTTATGAATTATGATCTTCGGAGCATCTTGGGACGCAGCAGTTTTGCATGCGTTTACGAGATGCACGAGGGCGGGAAGTTGGAACCCCTAGGACGTCCTTCATTCTGGCATCTAAGGAAAACTCTTCAGAAATGGGGGAGAAGCGGAAGTAAGCCTCTTCCACCGGATTGCCGACATATAATCTCACCATGGGACCGCTAGAAGCGCCCCATAGCATCTCAAGACGTACAAGATAACCTTCGGGGAAAGAAAAAAGTAAGGCTGCTCCGAGCAGAGAGAAATCGCAAGCCTGACAACGCAGAAGAACTCTTCCCGCCTTAGTAGTCTTGGAGACTGGAAAGGCGCAGCGCAAGGGCTGCGCAAGAAACCTTGCAGGGGGCAATCATTAATTTTTCCAAGCGTATCTCCTACATCGGACCCTTCGGGAACACTCTTCTATCAAGAATTCCTAAGTCTCGCTGCAATAAGCATCGCCCGCCCTTTCCCTAATGGCCACTAGCTGGGTTATGAGAGAAGAAGTCCCGCCACATTACCTGTCCGGATTTACCGCGATACCAAGGCCTCGGCATAAGCATCTGCAATTACGTAATTACCAACGGACGTCCACCTTGCCCGGGTTACAACATCTGTGACAACGTCCGCCGAGCTCTAACTTCTCATCAGACCTTAACTTGAACACTTGAAGTTTTCCTGATGAAACATGGACTAGAAAAGATACAATGGAGACAGAATTTATTAGGTAATTCCGTTCTATTCTTCATGATGAAAACAAGAGAAGTACGCAAATTGTCCATGGCAGTTTGACCGAATTGAACGGTCAACAGACCCCCATTCATTCACAATATGCCATAACTTCTACAAGTACATCAAAAACGATGAGTAGATAGATTCATTGTATTTTTATCACTATTTCAAAAACATATATTCTTTTACTTATATTATCGCAGTATTTCTAAGTTTTGAAGCTGCATTTAGGGTAGCCAATGCTCGGTAGGGAAGAAAAGCTTTCGATTGCCTCCTAAACCAAAATCCCGGACCTCGTTAGCCAGAGGGAACACGAGAACATTTTCACAACATTTCACAGGCGCTCTTTTTGAAAAGTGTTATTTTTATTCTCAAACATTTGATAAAGTTACATTTTTCCCAAGCGTATCACCTACGTTGGAACCTTTGAGAACGCACGTCTCTTTTCAATAAAGGCAAACTCCACGGAAATCGAATGGAAATAACACTGAGGCAACTGGCCTCCCAACATTCTCAAAAAATAATGAATAATCTTATTTTATATTGCCTGGACCAGTACTACTGTATCATAGTTTGCCGGCCCCGGTGGCGGCGGGGTAACGTCCTCGTCTACCAACTGAGGGGTCACGGGTTCGATTCCCGTCTGGGTGGATTTTTCTTCATCCAGGACTTGGCTGTATGTATTTGTCTTAAATGTAATGTATGTAATGTAAGGGTTAGGTGGAAGAAGGGACTCTGTAGTCTCAACCTCGCCCAATTAAGTCGATAATAAATAAATAAATAGTTAATGGAGTCAGGTCATTCCTGAAATCTTACAATGGGTCAATGTATTGTTTCAACGAGGAGTGCTGGCAATGACCAGGCCAGCCTGTCCTTTTCCCTTGATCGCGATTCCTAAGGCATCAAGAAGCACCAGAATAATTACGGACACCCCTGATTGGACGAAATTTTATAATAAACCGAAATTTACGCTCAGGGAAGCCACCAAGTCACTCGAAACCATCCTAGCAACCTCGGCTATGTACGAGATAGAAGCCTTAGGTGATACCTCCGACAGTTTAATTTCTCCAAATCCTCTTCCGTTATCCAATGAACTACTCTTCGCCTGAAGACGATTAACATGTGTTTGTGTGCTCGTGCGTTTTGTGGCACATAAAGATCACCATCGTGTTTCAGGCTTTTAGGGTTACGCACTGGGAACTAGTAATTGATTATAGTGATTATCGTGATTATACACGGAGAGAGGTGAGAGACTTAGGAAAAACCAATTCACTTCATTCCTTCCACAGTCCATCAGCTAGCACGAACGGCGGATTTCATCACGTACAGCTTCAATAGGAATATGGCGGTTGCTTGGGCCGTCTTCGACGTCAATAAGGCCTTCGATCGCGTGTGCCTCTCCTGCTAAAGATGAGACTACTCCATTTCCTTACTTGGATTGAACGAGTGGTTCACTCCTTTTTGAGAGACTTGACATTGACCGTGTAGTGGCTCGGGGCGGATCCTGCAGTGAGTCGGATACCCGCCGGCGTGCCTCAGGGATCTGTCCTCGGGCAACGGCTTTACAACATATATTCCCGCGAATTTCCAACTCGTCGTGGGAACCTCGAAATCCTGCCTTTCCATTACGACGATACGGCCCTCCTCTGCTGTTCCTGGCAGAAGGTCACTGCGGTGCGAAGACTGCATAGCGCTGTGGCAGATCTCTTCAAATGGTACCGTCGATGGCACTTTGCTGTTAACGCAAAGAAGACTAAAACGATAATCTTCCACCCGGGAAAAGGCCGCCCTTCTGGAGTTAGCCTAGCGGCATATGGAGTCTTCCTACCGTCGGAATCCGAAGTTATCTACCTCGGAATGCTAACCGTCTCCAATACGTGCAAAGGCATTCGCGACGCTTAGGCGGCTCCGGCCGCATGTTCGATCGCCAGTCCTAAGTATGGAGATAAACGTAGACTGTACCAAGCGTGCGAGCTGCCTGTCATCAGGTACGCTGCTCCGGTATGGTCAGGAGTATCGCGAACGCGCCTCGCTCAATTTCAAGTAGTTATGAATTATGATCTTCGGAGCATCTTGGGACGCAGCAGTTTTGCATGCGTTTACGAGATGCACGAGGGCGGTAAGTTGGAACCCCTAGGACGTCCTTCATTCTGGCATCTAAGGAAAACTCTTCAGAAATGGGGGAGAAGCGGAAGTAAGCCTCTTCCACCGGATTGCCGACATATAATCTCACCATGGGACCGCTAGAAGCGCCCCATAGCATCTCAAGACGTACAAGATAACCTTCGGGGAAAGAAAAAAGTAAGGCTGCTCCGAGCAGAGAGAAATCGCAAGCCTGACAACGCAGAAGAACTCTTCCCGCCTTAGTAGTCTTGGAGACTGGAAAGGCGCAGTGCAAGGGCTGCGCAAGAAACCTTGCAGGGGGCAATCATTAATTTTTCCAAGCGTATCTCCTACATCGGACCCTTCGGGAACACTCTTCTATCAAGAATTCCTAAGTCTCGCTGCAATAAGCATCGCCCGCCCTTTCCCTAATGGCCACTAGCTGGGTTATGAGAGAAGAAGTCCCGCCACATTACCTGTCCGGATTTACCGCGATACCAAGGCCTCGGCATAAGCATCTGCAATTACGTAATTACCAACGGACGTCCACCTTGCCCGGGTTACAACATCTGTGACAACGTCCGCCGAGCTCTAACTTCTCATCAGACCTTAACTTGAACACTTGAAGTTTTCCTGATGAAACATGGACTAGAAAAGATACAATGGAGACAGAATTTATTAGGTAATTCCGTTCTATTCTTCATGATGAAAACAAGAGAAGTACGCAAATTGTCCATGGCAGTTTGACCGAATTGAACGGTCAACAGACCCTCATTCATTCACAATATGCCATAACTTCTACAAGTACATCAAAAACGATGAGTAGATAGATTCATTGTATTTTTATCGCTATTTCAAAAACATATATTCTTTTACTTATATTATCGCAGTATTTCTAAGTTTTGAAGCTGCATTTAGGGTAGCCAATGCTCGGTAGGGAAGAAAAACTTTCGATTGCCTCCTAAACCAAAATCCCGGACCTCGTTAGCCAGAGGGAACACGAGAATATTTTCACAACATTTCACAGGCGCTCTTTTTGAAAAGTGTTATTTTTATTCTCAAACATTTGATAAATTTACATTTTTCCCAAGCGTATCACCTACGTTGGATCCTTTGAGAACGCACTTCTCTTTTCAATAAAGGCAAACTCCACGGAAATCGAATGGAAATAACACTGAGGCAACTGCCCTCCCAACATTCTCAAAAAATAATGAATAATCTTATTATATATTGCCTGGACCAGTACTACTGTATCATAGTTTGCCGGCCCCGGTGGCGGCGGGGTAACGTCCTCGTCTACCAACTGAGGGGTCACGGGTTCGATTCCCGTCTGGGTGGATTTTTCTTCATCCAGGACTTGGCTGTATGTATTTGTCTTCAATGTAATGTATGTAATGTAAGGGTTAGGTGGAAGAAGGGACTCTGTAGTCTCAACCTCGCCCAATTAAGTCGATAATAAATAAATAAATAGTTAATGGAGTCAGGTCATTCCTGAAATCTTACAATGGGTCAATGTATTGTTTCAACGAGGAGTGCTGGCAATGACCAGGCCAGCCTGTCCTTTTCCCTTGATCGCGATTCCTAAGGCATCAAGAAGCACCAGAATAATTACGGACACCCCTGATTGGACGAAATTTTATAATAAACCGAAATTTACGCTCAGGGAAGCCACCAAGTCACTCGAAACCATCCTAGCAACCTCGGCTATGTACGAGATAGAAGCCTTAGGTGATACCTCCGACAGTTTAATTTCTCCAAATCCTCTTCCGTTATCCAATGAACTACTCTTCGCCTGAAGACGATTAACATGTGTTTGTGTGCTCGTGCGTTTTGTGGCACATAAAGATCACCATCGTGTTTCAGGCTTTTAGGGTTACGCACTGGGAACTAGTAATTGATTATAGTGATTATCGTGATTATACACGGAGAGAGGTGAGAGACTTAGGAAAAACCAATTCACTTCATTCCTTCCACAGTCCATCAGCTAGCACGAACGGCGGATTTCATCACGTACAGCTTCAATAGGAATATGGCGGTTGCTTGGGCCGTCTTCGACGTCAATAAGGCCTTCGATCGCGTGTGCCTCTCCTGCTAAAGATGAGACTACTCCATTTCCTTACTTGGATTGAACGAGTGGTTCACTCCTTTTTGAGAGACTTGACATTGACCGTGTAGTGGCTCGGGGCGGATCCTGCAGTGAGTCGGATACCCGCCGGCGTGCCTCAGGGATCTGTCCTCGGGCAACGGCTTTACAACATATATTCCCGCGAATTTCCAACTCGTCGTGGGAACCTCGAAATCCTGCCTTTCCATTACGACGATACGGCCCTCCTCTGCTGTTCCTGGCAGAAGGTCACTGCGGTGCGAAGACTGCATAGCGCTGTGGCAGATCTCTTCAAATGGTACCGTCGATGGCACTTTGCTGTTAACGCAAAGAAGACTAAAACGATAATCTTCCACCCGGGAAAAGGCCGCCCTTCTGGAGTTAGCCTAGCGGCATATGGAGTCTTCCTACCGTCGGAATCCGAAGTTATCTACCTCGGAATGCTAACCGTCTCCAATACGTGCAAAGGCATTCGCGACGCTTAGGCGGCTCCGGCCGCATGTTCGATCGCCAGTCCTAAGTATGGAGATAAACGTAGACTGTACCAAGCGTGCGAGCTGCCTGTCATCAGGTACGCTGCTCCGGTATGGTCAGGAGTATCGCGAACGCGCCTCGCTCAATTTCAAGTAGTTATGAATTATGATCTTCGGAGCATCTTGGGACGCAGCAGTTTTGCATGCGTTTACGAGATGCACGAGGGCGGTAAGTTGGAACCCCTAGGACGTCCTTCATTCTGGCATCTAAGGAAAACTCTTCAGAAATGGGGGAGAAGCGGAAGTAAGCCTCTTCCACCGGATTGCCGACATATAATCTCACCATGGGACCGCTAGAAGTGCCCCATAGCATCTCAAGACGTACAAGATAACCTTCGGGGAAAGAAAAAAGTAAGGCTGCTCCGAGCAGAGAGAAATCGCAAGCCTGACAACGCAGAAGAACTCTTCCCGCCTTAGTAGTCTTGGAGACTGGAAAGGCGCAGCGCAAGGGCTGCGCAAGAAACCTTGCAGGGGGCAATCATTAATTTTTCCAAGCGTATCTCCTACATCGGACCCTTCGGGAACACTCTTCTATCAAGAATTCCTAAGTCTCGCTGCAATAAGCATCGCCCGCCCTTTCCCTAATGGCCACTAGCTGGGTTATGAGAGAAGAAGTCCCGCCACATTACCTGTCCGGATTTACCGCGATACCAAGGCCTCGGCATAAGCATCTGCAATTACGTAATTACCAACGGACGTCCACCTTGCCCGGGTTACAACATCTGTGACAACGTCCGCCGAGCTCTAACTTCTCATCAGACCTTAACTTGAACACTTGAAGTTTTCCTGATGAAACATGGACTAGAAAAGATACAATGGAGACAGAATTTATTAGGTAATTCCGTTCTATTCTTCATGATGAAAACAAGAGAAGTACGCAAATTGTCCATGGCAGTTTGACCGAATTGAACGGTCAACAGACCCCCATTCATTCACAATATGCCATAACTTCTA
This sequence comes from Hetaerina titia, assembly GCA_037158775.1. Classification (NCBI taxonomy): domain Eukaryota; kingdom Metazoa; phylum Arthropoda; class Insecta; order Odonata; family Calopterygidae; genus Hetaerina; species Hetaerina titia. The sequence goes on from CM073779.1 coordinate 30,822,115, forward strand.
CAAGTACATCAAAAACGATGAGTAGATAGATTCATTGTATTTTTATCACTATTTCAAAAACATATATTCTTTTACTTATATTATCGCAGTATTTCTAAGTTTTGAAGCTGCATTTAGGGTAGCCAATGCTCGGTAGGGAAGAAAAGCTTTCGATTGCCTCCTAAACCAAAATCCCGGACCTCGTTAGCCAGAGGGAACACGAGAACATTTTCACAACATTTCACAGGCGCTCTTTTTGAAAAGTGTTATTTTTATTCTGAAACATTTGATAAAGTTACATTTTTCCCAAGCGTATCACCTACGTTGGATCCTTTGAGAACGCACGTCTCTTTTCAATAAAGGCAAACTCCACGGAAATCGAATGGAAATAACACTGAGGCAACTGGCCTCCCAACATTCTCAAAAAATAATGAATAATCTTATTTTATATTGCCTGGACCAGTACTACTGTATCATAGTTTGCCGGCCCCGGTGGCGGCGGGGGTAACGTCCTCGTCTACCAACTGAGGGGTCACGGGTTCGATTCCCGTCTGGTTCGATTTTTCTTCATCCAGGACTTGGCTGTATGTATTTGTCTTCAATGTAATGTATGTAATGTAAGGGTTAGGTGGAAGAAGGGACTCTGTAGTCTCAACCTCGCCCAATTAAGTCGATAATAAATAAATAAATAGTTAATGGAGTCAGGTCATTCCTGAAATCTTACAATGGGTCAATGTATTGTTTCAACGAGGAGTGCTGGCAATGACCAGGCCAGCCTGTCCTTTTCCCTTGATCGCGATTCCTAAGGCATCAAGAAGCACCAGAATAATTACGGACACCCCTGATTGGACGAAATTTTATAATAAACCGAAATTTACGCTCAGGGAAGCCACCAAGTCACTCGAAACCATCCTAGCAACCTCGGCTATGTACGAGATAGAAGCCTTAGGTGATACCTCCGACAGTTTAATTTCTCCAAATCCTCTTCCGTTATCCAATGAACTACTCTTCGCCTGAAGACGATTAACATGTGTTTGTGTGCTCGTGCGTTTTGTGGCACATAAAGATCACCATCGTGTTTCAGGCTTTTAGGGTTACGCACTGGGAACTAGTAATTGATTATAGTGATTATCGTGATTATACACGGAGAGAGGTGAGAGACTTAGGAAAAACCAATTCACTTCATTCCTTCCACAGTCCATCAGCTAGCACGAACGGCGGATTTCATCACGTACAGCTTCAATAGGAATATGGCGGTTGCTTGGGCCGTCTTCGACGTCAATAAGGCCTTCGATCGCGTGTGCCTCTCCTGCTAAAGATGAGACTACTCCATTTCCTTACTTGGATTGAACGAGTGGTTCACTCCTTTTTGAGAGACTTGACATTGACCGTGTAGTGGCTCGGGGCGGATCCTGCAGTGAGTCGGATACCCGCCGGCGTGCCTCAGGGATCTGTCCTCGGGCAACGGCTTTACAACATATATTCCCGCGAATTTCCAACTCGTCGTGGGAACCTCGAAATCCTGCCTTTCCATTACGACGATACGGCCCTCCTCTGCTGTTCCTGGCAGAAGGTCACTGCGGTGCGAAGACTGCATAGCGCTGTGGCAGATCTCTTCAAATGGTACCGTCGATGGCACTTTGCTGTTAACGCAAAGAAGACTAAAACGATAATCTTCCACCCGGGAAAAGGCCGCCCTTCTGGAGTTAGCCTAGCGGCATATGGAGTCTTCCTACCGTCGGAATCCGAAGTTATCTACCTCGGAATGCTAACCGTCTCCAATACGTGCAAAGGCATTCGCGACGCTTAGGCGGCTCCGGCCGCATGTTCGATCGCCAGTCCTAAGTATGGAGATAAACGTAGACTGTACCAAGCGTGCGAGCTGCCTGTCATCAGGTACGCTGCTCCGGTATGGTCAGGAGTATCGCGAACGCGCCTCGCTCAATTTCAAGTAGTTATGAATTATGATCTTCGGAGCATCTTGGGACGCAGCAGTTTTGCATGCGTTTACGAGATGCACGAGGGCGGTAAGTTGG